>CANXYC010586394.1:0-16866 GCA_948193065.1 Aleurites moluccanus | reverse complement strand
TGATGCATGTGAATTCACTGAGTATCATCTATACTCACTGCTCATTGTTTACTCATTTCAGGAGAGGATTAGAGCTGCAGAATCTAGACTTCTGTTTTCTCTGAGGATTCTGCAACAGATTATCTGATGTATTTTCCATATACTTATTTTGTATAGCAATTATATTTTGGTGTTCATAATCTAGCTGCTCCATGGGTATGTACGGGTTAGCTAAGAAATGAACATATATCCAAATGATGATACTATGATATGGAAAATATATGTCATAATTGTTATGATCCTGTGGGTATTGTTAATACAGTTGATTGAGAATGTATGAAATGTTGTGATTGATAATGAATGAATAGAGATTGTATACATGCATATTGTATTGATAGGACTGATACTGGGTTCTACGGGTGTCGATCGCCATTGGTATCTCCCGTGCCCTAGGACCGTCGCTGCTCGCGAGAGCGGGTCGTGACAGATTGTGTATTGACTACAGGTAGTTGAATAGAGTTACAGTTCGAAATAAGTATCCTTTGCCCCGTATTAATAATCTTTTTTACCAGCTTCAATGTACAAAAGTATTTTCAAAGATTGATTTGCGATCTGGGTATCATCAGTTGAAGATTAAGGAGTCAAATGTACTTAAGACTGCATTCCAAACTCGATATAGACATTATAAATTTCTTGTGATGCCATTTGGCCTGACTAATGCTCCAATGGCTTTTATGGACCTTATGACCATAATATTTCATCCTTATTTGGACATGTTTGTGATTGTATTTATAGATGATATTTTGAGATATTCGAGAAGTAGAGAGGAGCATGAGGAACATTTGAGAATAGTATTGCAGACTCTGAGAGATAAATAGTTATATGCCAAGCTCAGCAAATATGAATTATGGTTAGACAATGTAGTTTTCTTGGGACATGTCATATCATCAGAAGGAGTTTTTGTTGATTCTAAGAAGATAGAAGCTGTAGTGAATTGGGAGCCACCAACCAATCCTTTAGAAGTTCGGAGTTTATTAGGACTGGCAGGATACTATCGTCTATTTATTCAGGATTTTTCTATAATTGCCTCGCCAATGACTAAACTTCTAAAGAAGAATGCCAAGTTTGAATGGACTGATGAATGTCAAGATAGTTTTGAGAAACTCAAGGCTTGTTTAACTTCTGCTCCTGTCCTAGCACTTCCTTCAAGTAATGATGGTTATGTAGTGTACAATGATGTTTCAAATAAAGGTTTGGGTTATGTTCTTATGCAGAATGGGAAAGTGATTGCCTATGCTTCTAGACAGCTTCAACCACATGAAGTAAATTACCATACCCATGATTTAGAACTTGCTTTAGTAGTGTTTGCTCTAAAGACTTAGAGACATCATCTTTATGGGGAGACATGCTAGATTTTCACTGATCACAAGATTTTGAAGTATCTTCTTTCGTAGAAGGAGTTGAACTTGAGACAGAGGCGATGGATTGAGTTATTAAAAGATTATGACTGCACTATTGATTATTATCCAAGCAAAGTTAATGTGGTAGCTGATGCTCTTAGTTGAAAATCATATGGTACATTAGCCTATATTAAGATTGTGAAACTTCCTTTGCTTCTAGATCTTCGAACTTTGGAAGAAAATTTGACAGTGGGAAATTCAGGTACAATGTTAGCTACTCTTAAAGTGAGATCAATTTTAGTTGACAGAGTACGGGAAGCACAAAATCAAGATGTACAGCTAGAGAAGATTAGAAATAAAGTGAAAGATGGTACTCGCACGAATTTTCCTTTTAAAGGAGATGGAACCTTGATATTTGGTGGCAGATTACGTGTGCCTAATCTTGATGTCTTAAAGAGAGAGATAATGGAGGAAGCTCATTATTGAGCCTATTCTATGCATCCGGGTAGCACTAAGATATAAAGAAATTTCAGAGAAAACTATTGGTGCAAGGTGTGAAGAAAGAAGTGGTAGAGTATATAGCGAGATGTTTAGTATGCCAACAGATGAAAACAGAACATCAGAGTCCTTCAGGTCCTCTTCAACCTTTGCCTATTCCAGAGTGAAAATGGGAGCATATCACTATGAATTTTGTGACAAGATTATCTCGTACGCAACACGGACATGATGCTATCTGGGTTGTAGTAGATAGGTTAACCAAGTCTTCTCACTTTTTACCCACCATAATGAATTATTCTTTAGATAAGCTTGCTGAGATATATGTTAATAAGATTGTGAGACTTCATAACACTCTGATTTCCATTGTATCAGATAGAGATCCATGATTCACATCGAGATTTTGGCTCAGTTTACAGCATGCTTTGGGTACTAAACTGAGATTTAGTACTTCTTTTCACCCTCAGACAGAAGGCTAAATTAAAAGAACTATCCAGACATTGGAAGATATGTTGAGAGCCTGTGTAATGGAATTCAAAGGTAGCTGGGATAAATATTTGTCTTTAATGGAGTTTGCTTATAATAATAGCTATCATACGAGTATTGATATGACACCTTATGAAGCTTTATATGAGAGGAGATGTAGAACTCCATTATATTGGGATAAAGCAGGGAAAATTAAGCTAGTGGGTCCAGAGATAGTACAGATAACCACAAATAAAATTCAGTTAATTTGAAGTAAACTAAAAGCTACACAGGATCGGCAAAAGAGCTATGCAGATTTAAAAAGGAAAGATATTGAATATGCAGTTGGCGATAAGGTATTCCTGAAGATTTATCCATGGAAAGGTGTAGTTCAATTTGGTAAACATGGTAAGTTGAGTCCACGGTTCATTGGACCTTATGAGATTATAGATAGAGTTGGACTTGTTGCTTATCAGTTAGCTTTACTACTAGAATTGTCTCATATTCACAATGCATTTCATGTTTCTATGTTAAGAAGATATAAGAGTGATCCTTCACACATACTTTGGAGACAACCTATTGAACTAAAACAAGATTTGACTTATGAGGAAGAGCCTATTGAGATTCTAGCTAGAGAGGAGAAGGTATTGAGAAATAAGGTTATTCCTTTAGTAAAAGTCTTATGGAAGAATAACTCGAGACGAGAAGCAACATCGGAATGAGAAGAAGAAGATATGAGATATCAATACCCTTATCTTTTTCCACCATCAAATAATTAAATTTCGAGGACAAAATTCTTTTAAGGAGGGTATAATTGTGACAGCTTGACAGTTTACCACTGCTAAAAAAAAAAAAAATATTTCTGACCGTTTGCTGCTTCTATATATATATGTATGCTTTTCTTATCAGAAAACATTTCTTTTGATTTCCTTTCTCTATTCTTCGACCGAATGTCAAGTTTTGATTTTTTAATCGTTTAATTCAAGTAACTAATAGTTTTTGATGTTTAGAGCATGAATTTGATATTTGATTGGGTTAATTTTTAGTTTTAGTTAATTAATTTTAAAGTTTAAGGTTTACGCTAAATTTAGGATTTTCTCAATTAGTTAGTTTTAATTAGTAATATTTATATCAAAATGTTCCCTGCAGTATAAGGAATCCATAAACACTTTTAGATTTTTGTTTGGATACCCGAAATATTAATTATTGACAATTGAAATCTTGACCATATTTTGTATATTTTATTTTAGTTAGATATAAAATAGTATTATGGGTTATAATTGGTATTTAATATTGTATTATAGACTGTTATTGTGATTATTTGAGCAGGTTAATTTTTGGGGCTGACAATTTTTAAGAGGAAATTCTGTCGAATTTTCGTGAGAAATTAGGCTAGATATTTTAGAGTCAGCATAATTCATGCATCATGATATTTTAGAATTTATTTTCATATTCCAATATTAATTTTTATTTATTTATAGGAATTGACTCAGTGACCAGTTCGGAGCAACGAGGTGCTCCAATCTGATAGGTTTTCTATTATTTTGTTAGGTGAATGGTGAATTTATAATATTAATTTTACTAATATATGCTATATGTTTTGAGAAATGGATTTCCGAATGAAAATTTATTTGAATCGAAATTTTAGAAATGTGATATTTTATATATTAAAGTTGGGAACATATATTGGTATGTTTGGTGTTTGATTTATAAAGAATGATATGATTGCACAGTTGAGTATAATTTTTTTTTTAAATACACTCATATATGTATATGTCTGATAGGTATACCTAGATGACGGGTATTTCAGAGTGATTGACGGATTAAGATTATCCTGACAAGGATAACTCTTAGATATCAGATACTGTCTTTGGGACAGCGCTTGATATACATATAGTTTTTGGGACGTATATCAGGTGGTCGCCCTTTGGGGGTAGCTCTGCACATATATATGACCAGTTTGCTCTTGGTGCAGTCAGATATCATCATGCGTCCAAGATGACAGTTTATCTATTTACAGATTGTTTATATGTGTTGAGTGTATGTTTTATAGAGAATTACTTTATGATTTATTTCTTGTGCTAGATGATTTTCTATGCAATTCGGTTTCAGAATGATGATATTTTCTAGATATTTTGTGTAAATTATATGCAGAAAACAGTATCATGTTCCCCTTTATTATATATTTACCACTTACTGAGTATTGTGGTTTGCTCACGTCTCCTATATTAATACTTTTCAGATCATTCTCAATAGATATCTAGTAGAGTTAGCGGTGTCCTCTTAGTTGTTCAGAATATCGTAGAGGTCGAGCCAACAATCTCTCTTTTTGTTTTTAGTTAGCTAGCTGGGTTGTATATATTATTTTGGACAACTATAATTATATTATAATTGTTTTAAATACTTTATTCTGTTTTTTTTTAGAATTTCAAATATTATTATCAATTTTCTAGTAATCGTACAGCTATATGAAATATTATTTATTGTCACACTGCCTATCAGGACAGTTGAAAAAGGGGTGTAACAAAATATATCAATTTTTTATCCGTTCAAATGTTTCTTCCTATCCTCACTTTTTATATATTATAGACAATAGATATGTGATTAAACCATCATTCATTGATCTTCCATTTTATTAGGTAAATTATTCTCCACAAATCATAATAATAAAAATTATGAATTAGAATAAAAAATTATTAATTTTTCTTTTTCATATTATTACTTTTATAAAAATTAAATTAGAATTAAAAATATAAATTCATCTCATAATAATAAAAACATATAAAATATTGACAGTCAAAAGATATAAAAGGGTATATAAAGATTTTTTCAATAATTGTTCTAACAACAATATTTTAAAAATATTAATTAGAAAAAGTAAAATAAATAAATTTAAAAATAAATTAGAAGCTATTAGTCCCAAAGCTATAATTATAATTAATTTTAATGATAACTAAAATTTACTTGAAAATTAGATTATTGTGTTTTTTGTTTATGTAAAGTTTTAGGTTGAAAGGTACAAAATTAGAAGACTTCAAGTTAAATATGTCAAATGAAAAATACTTGAAAATTTGAAGTTCTTAATTATAGAGACATTTTAAAATATCAAGAATTCGTGTAAAGCGTGAACATTATATTATTTTAATTGAAGACTTGTAAAATTTGAACTATTAAATTATATCTAAACAAATATTTGAAAGAGTTGAAGATATATAAGATTGAAGAGTTGAAATCATATAAAAGGTAAAGATATATATTTTAAAATGTAAAGGGTAAAAGTATTTTATTAACTTAAACTTGTCTTCCGCCCAAATATGTCATTTTTATAGAGTCAAAGTTATTTTTCTAAAGGTAAATTAATATTTTCAAAATTGAATAAAATTCTATGACCTTTTATACTGACACTGTTCCGTCTAATTTTGTATCTGATGACAATATATAATTTTTAAAAAATATTTCTTTAATTTTTCTTATATATTATAGTATTTTTATTATTCAAAAATATTTCTTTTTGGTTCAGATTAACTTCCCTTTGAAATATTTTCAATTTTTTTAATGGAAAGAAAATCAAAATATTTTTTGAGTTAAAATTCTCCATTCACTACAAAAAAAAAGTGCTCATTAGTGACGAACTTTAGCAACAAAATTATTTCATCGGTAAATAGTGATGAAATAGCAAGGACAATGCCATAATTAGTGAACATATGGAAACTAATTAATTAGAAGATAAATATAACAACGAAATTGCGACATATTAACGAGATAATAACGATGGATTTAGCGACCAAATAATTTAATAGAAACATTTGGCTCAATGTGTCCGTGATAGATTAGCAGTATTATGACGACGGATTAACGACGGAATGTCTACTCGAGAATTCATCGTAAATATTGTCTGAAGTGACAAGAAGGATATACTAATGTCGCTTTTTTGCGACGAAAAGTACTTAAAATAGATAAGCAAAAGTTTTCCTAAAATTTTCATTTGCAAGCCATTTGGTTTCTTCTTTCTCCACTTTCTTTTTCTTCTCTATGTCGTTCTTCCTTTGATTTGCCTACCATTAGTTCTCTGTCCTCCATTCTCTGCCGGTCAGCATCCTTACTGCTCACCGTTGATCGTCGGTAGCCATTGGAGGTTCCTTAGGGGCTGTTTGGTTGGTCAACTAAACACCCCTAATTGTTGATTTTCAATATACGCGTCGCCAATTGGAAAAATTTGTGATGTTTGGTTGGTCAACTAAAAACTCCAATTATGGCAAAATTTTTTTTCAATCGGCAAATTTCATAAGCAGCTATAAGCTGTTTTTAGTGATTGGCGATTTGACAATCACATTTTTATACCAATCGCACATTTAGCCATCGCTCTACCAAACACCCTCTTATTATTCGCTGTTCGCCGTTTGCAGATTTGTTTTTCTTTTGGCTTATGTATTTTAATTTTTCTTTTGTTTGATTTCTAATTTTTCTGTTAATTTTTGTATTAATATTTCAGTTAATTTTTCTTTTGTGAAAAATAAAATTGAAAAAATTAATAGCCCAAAAAATTAATTAACAAAATATTTTATTATTTTTTAAATATTTTAATTAATGTGTATAGAAGTTTAATATTTTGTATATATATATATATATATATATATATATATATAGAAATTCCAAGTATGTGCTAAATGGGACTATTTTTTATATTTTATGCTTTAGAGTGGAATGGTTGAAATTATTAGAAGTTTGATAAGTTAGTAATGATAGTTGATTAACTTTTATATTTGAAAATATATAGGAATGAAGGATTATAAAATGTACATAAAATCTTTTTGAATATGATTTTGAAAACACACTATAGAATATAATCTCTTAAACTTATTTTTTTCTTTCCCCATAAAATTGTATAAAAAAACAATTCTATACAAATTCTTTATTACCTAAATTCTTCAGGAAACATTCAAAGAAAAATATAAAAAATTACCTTAAATATTAAAAAAAAGGAGAAAGGCTTTTATTAAGCTATGATTAAAAAAGTCTGTTAATTGGTTTGTTTTGTTTTGTTTTTATTATTTTTCCTATATTTGTTAATATATTTTTTAATTTTTATTAATTAATTTTTAATTTCTAATTTTCCCTTTGTGCCTCTATCTTTTCTACTTACTCTACCAGTTCTTAAATGTGATGATATTTTGCTGCCGAGTTGTGTTTACCATGTGCTTTAGTTTATGCACCCAATAATTTATGAACTGTTTGCCATGTGATATTGGAAGATGCCCTGTTGCTTTCAAATTGAAAACGATGTGGCATTGGCCCCATTTAGCCCAAATTGAAAACGTATGAGGAGAATTTACATGAAATATTTACCAACAACTCTAAAATATGACAATTTTCTATTATTTGAAATTTCATCATTCTATTTCGATCTATGTATATGTTCTCTTTTTCCATCCAATTAAGGAGCAAATTATTTAGAATGTAATATGTAATTAGCAAAAGCAACTTAAAAAATGTGATAAAATTATAAATCCATATTGATAGAAATAAAGAAAGGGTGTGACGTTTTGGTAGTTGGTTGGCAAAGACAAGCAATATAACTATCATCCTATTAGCAATACTGCAATTAAATCAATGATTCTCACAGCAGATTTGGAGTGCAGCCACATGATAACAAGAATTAGTATTCTTGCTAACTTTTTTTTAAAAAAAGAAGGGTCTGCAGCATATTTAGAGCAAAGAAAAAATAAACATATTTAGAGTAAAAAAAAATAAATTGCATTAATTGTTTCAAACCACATCAAAATTTCCTTTGATATGACGGCAACTAGCTCTACCATTGGCATAGCAACTTTCTGGTGCATTGAGTTGTGAATTTTTATTTTTTATTTTTAATTTTCAGGGTTTGATTGAGTTGGTAGTAGAAATAAAAGGGAGATTAGTATTTTAGATATTAAAATAAATATTTTAATTAAAATTTAAAATTTTAGAATTTAATTGACTGAAATACCTTATAGTTTAACAAAATTAAAATGTAAAGACTTTTTAATATAATTTTAAAAATATATAGACTTTTTAATATAGGGGGTGTTTGGATAAAAACGTAAAAAATAACGTTTTGTTAAAATAATTTAGTTTTGTTAAAAATGAACGTTAATTATAAAGCTTCCCTCCCAGCTTTTAAAATTTACGTTAAATATTAAAAATAATTTAATTTACTTTTTTTATCCAAACACTTCAAAAATTACAAAACTCCTTAACTTTTTCTTAAAACGCAGTTTATAGTGTTTAACTTCCTATCCAAACACTCTCGTAATATGATAAAATATAAAAATCTCATAATAATTTTTTTTTAAATGATTAGTATTTATAATAAAAAAATAAAAACATAGTTCATTGAAAAATAAACATAATTTTGTGAAAAGACTATGTAAATCTGACACTAAATTTTTTTCTTATTATATTCTCTTTTTTTTTTTTTATTACACGTTAAATCACACAACTACCAAAGGCTGTGAAAATAAAAATAAAAACATGAGGCTAAAAGTCAATTTAATTATTGAATAATCCAAAATTATAAGAGAAATAAAAAAATAAAAAATAAATTAACTTGAATTGAACGTATTTAAATATTTAGGGTAATTGACAGTGACAAATGAAGATATTACAAATGTTACGGCTTTACGGTATTGCAAGTATGCAGGTCGTGTGACAAATAATAATGATGAGTAAGTATCGTTCCCACGAAAAAGAGAATATTAACGAATTACTCTTAATTATTGTTATTATTTAGAAAAATAATAAGGTTGGGTGAATTTTAGCAAACAAGTTAAAAATAAAAGTAAGATAATAAACTTGAAAGAGAAAATACGATTTGTAAAAACCAGGGTTAAGATTTCATCAATAAGCAATTATTCAATCTTGACGTTCTTCTTAATTAGATTCAATTATTTAGGATTAATGACTAGGTTTCCCAAAATTATGTTAAACCCTCTCTCAAAACGAATTACAAATATTTATGTTAAACTTAAGACTACTCTCGTGATCTTAAGACATTAACATAAACTCATTAAGTTCTTTGGACAACCTTTACAAGGATCACAAAGGAGTATCCTTATTTTTAAGCAACACGTTCCCTAGGTCTATTAATTTCACAAACCAATTTTATGCTTCCACTCTCGCTACTTCACATAAAATCATTAATTAGCAAAATCAATGGCCAGTTAATCTCATTATTTTAAAAGCTCAAAATTAATAGATTAATCCTAAGTAACCTTCTCTAATTAATTCAAACGTCAAAATCCAACAATCAACCTAACGAATCCATCTCAACCCTGAAAAGGTGTTTAGCTACTCATAATGAAAATCAAAAGGACAATAATTAAATTTAACAATTCAAAAATTATCTCAACAAGAATTATAAATAAATCAATGATATAATGTTATAATAAAGTAATCCTTACAAATACTGAATGGAAGAAAATAGATTCTGAAATAAATTCTGCACAAATCTTAAATTTCCAAGGAAAAATCACAGAAATTCAGCTCCTCTGTTTTTATGGAAATCTTGGCGGCCACTAATGTTCTCCGAAGTTTCGATCCCTTTCTTAGAAGTTTAGGGTCCCTATTTATAGCCGAAAGATGTGCTTGGATTCCAAAAAAACTCTCAAATTTCCTCGAAAATCGAGTCCTACTTGTTAAAAATCGGGTCTTGATAAACCGGTTAGCACATGAATGAATTATATAAGCGCTAACCGGGTCCTCTTATGAATAACCGGTTTTGCACCTCAAGGTAACCGGGTCACCCGGTTATAGAGTCTGTGACTCGCAGCTTCCTGTGCCAAATTTGCCTATTTTCTTTCCTGCGACTTGGTTGATCTTTACTTAGCGATCCGACTCTTCTTGTATCATATCAAAGCCAATTTCTCTTACCAAATTTTCATCTGCACAAAAACTAAGACTTAGGATGCAATTTATCCTTGTTAGCAATTTATTACCAAACACATAATTTATTTCAAATTTCTAGAGAAGTTATTGTTAAAATTAAAATCCGCTTACCTAGTAATTAAATTCAACTAAAACTTAAGTTAACTGACTACAATGGGTTAAAAATGAATTAAAATAAGTATAAATTATTTAATATTATCCCTAATTAAATAGATAAAATACCAACCTAACAATAAAAAATAATTTTTATAATGTTTAGTGAGTCTGTTGTGCATTGTATTTTTTTGTTAATTAGCTTTTAATTTATAATCAGTTTTGATATTATAGTTTCTGAGTGACATTTAAATTTAATAATTTCAATTATTGAAGGAAATCTTAGCATTTTCAAAATGAAATCCAATAAAAAAAAAATTGGATTTCATAATTTCAGTTTTGTCAATATATTTGACTCTTGGGCATTTTCACCAATAACAATTAACCATCTTTCAATATTGGAAAGAAAAGGAGAAGTTGTGTATGATTTTTGAACTCCTCATAGTCTTATAAAGTGACTAAAATAAATTAAATCCTATTAAGCTAGGAAAAATATTTATAAAAAAACTTCTTGTATATTTATTTATTTATTTCGTTTTTATTCATTTAATTTAATATATTTAATTACATCTTAATAGTAATTAATAATATATTTGACCATTGATTCTATAGTCCTTGCCAACAAGGCAATACCAACCATTATTTTCATTATCGTTAATTAAAATTTATTTAAATTAATTATTCATAATAATTATTAATTATTAACCGTTGTTGTTAGATAATTGATTTGTAATATCCTAAGTTTTAGTCAGTTAAATATTTGCAAAAACTCTAATTATAAACTTTTTTGAAAAAATTACTACATATATAAATAAAAAAATTAAATTATCCTTTTAAAAATAATATTTAAATAAAAAATAAAAAATTTTATATTTATTTTTAATAATCATTAAACATATTAACAGTTAATAATAATTTTACTAATCAGCTAATTGATAACAACCACCAACTATCAACCATTAACTAATAGTTAATAGCTGTTATGAACAGTTAAATCGAACAAGATCTTAATTATTAGATAGTCAAATAGTTGTTGTTTACAAAAACTCTAATTTGAATTTTTTTTATACTGCTAGTACTTATTTAAATAAAAAAACTAAAAATATTAAATATATTTAAATGAATGGTCTTAAATATATTTAAATAAATAGTCATTAACAGTAATAACTAATAATAATTTTATCAAATATTCAATAATAATTAATTATCAACTATCACTACCAACTGTGAACAGTTAAACAAACAGAACCTAAGCTTTCGGGTGTATTTTTCCTCTATTTATAGATGAATTAGAAGCTCAAGGATAACAGCTATTAACAAGAAGCTCCAACAGAAATTAAGGAGAATGGAGTGGAGTTATAATAATTTGCTTGCTTGGTTTAGTGTTCTCTTTTTGGCAACTTTGATTCTGCTGAAGCAAAGGAATTCAAAACCTGATGCCAAGAATCGAATCCCAGGGCCTAAACCTTGGCCCATTTTTGGAAACATTTTCGATCTGGGAACAATTCCGCACCAGACTTTACACAATAATTTTAGATTCAAGTTCGGCCATGTACTTTGGTTAAAACTCGGGCTGACCAATACTCTTGTTATACAATCGGCTAAGGCAGCTGAAGAGCTTTTCAAGAATCAAGATTCTATTTTCTGCGACAGAAAAACTCCTGAATCTTGGACAGCTCATAATTATAGCCAGAAATCGCTGGCTTTTGGCCAATATGGCTCCCACTGGCGCTTTCATCGCCGGATTATCACAGTTGAGCTGATGACAAATAAGAAAATCAACGACTCTGCTATCATTCGGAGAAAATGCATCGACCAGATGATACAGTATATCGAGCAGGACGTCACGGCGGCCCGTGGAAGAGGGGAATCAGGGGAGGTGGCGCTTGGTCACTATGTGTTTGTTATGACATTTAATTTGATAGGAAATCTTATGTTTTCAAGAGATATTTTGAATGGTCAATCAAAGGAAGGGCTTGAGTTCTTTGATGCCATGAACGAGGTCATGAAGTGGGGTGGGAAGCCAAATATTGCTGATTTTTTTCCATTTTTCAGAGGCCTTGATCCTCAAAGAGTGAAGAAGAACATGGAGCAAGCTCTAGGAAGAAACCTGAAAATTGTGGAGAGGTTTTTTAAAGAGAGAGTTGAAGAGAAGAAATTAAAGAAAGAAAAGGAAAGTAAGGACTTCTTGGATTCATTGTTGGAGTATGAAGGTGAAGGACCTGATAAGATCTCAACTCACAGTATACTTATAATCATTCTGGTAAGCTAATTCTATCTGATCTCTCTCTTGCATTTCTTATACATATTGAATTTATGAATCGAGTTAACATTATACGTATTTTAATTGTTATTAATTATGTGGGTATATTTAGGAAATGTTCTTTGGTGGAACTGAGACTACAAGTGGAACAATTGAATGGGCAATGGCAGAGCTACTGAGGAACCCAGAATCAATGAGAAGAGTTAAAGAAGAGGTAAATAAAATCCTAGGAAAAAAAAGAAAGGTAAAGGAGAATGACATAGATGAATTGCCATATTTACAGGCAGTAATTAAAGAAACACTGAGATTACATCCTGTTGTCCCATTGTTAGTTCCAAGAAATACATTACAAGACACAAACTTTATGGGCTATGAAATACCTAAAAATACACAGGTTTTTGTAAATGTATGGGGTATTGGAAGAGACCCAGATGCTTGGGAAGATCCTTTGTCTTTCAAGCCTGAAAGATTTTTAGGATCTAATATTGACTATAAAGGGCAAAACTTTGAGTTATTACCATTTGGATCTGGAAGAAGAATTTGTGTAGGTTTATCATTGGCTCACCGAGTGATTCATCTTGTTTTAGCTTCATTGCTTCATTGTTTTGATTGGGAACTTGACAGCAATTCAGCTTCAGAAACTCTTGATATGAATGAAAGGATGGGATTTACAGCTAGAAAACTTAAACCTGTGAAAGCAATACCAAGGAAGATGATCATTGCTGAAAAGTAAAAGATCATTATTCATCATCATCATCGTTGTGTTTGTTGTTTTAAAGTTTTTCATTATGAAATAAGAATCATAAATAATAAATTTGATATGTACAATGATAATGGTTGGCTGAATTCAACAGAATTATGTAAGTCTTTATAATTTGACAATAAAATTTTATTTATAAAGTCGCGTTTATTTTCTGATTGCAATTTTGTTGATTGATTTATTTCTTAAAGTTACATATTAATTTAAAAATTATTAATGTTGAAGTTGTAATAATAATAATAATTTTAAGTGGAGATTGTATAGTTTCAGCTTCTACATACACGAGTATTTGGGAAAATTCATATTAATTTTAAAAGTTTATTTTGATTAATACAATTCTTATATTATTTTTTTTTGTTGAATAAAAAAACATAAATATTATTTTTTTATAATAAAAAATCATAAATATTATTTTTTTTATTTCATATATTGTTATTCACATTAAATTATGTGTACACAAATATATTTATATACTAGCCTTACTCTACATATTTGGTTACCATAATTAACTATCCATGCCAGTTCAATTAAGAGACTCATTATTTACGAAATATTTATTTTTTTATTTTTTTAAAAAATTAATAATTTTTCAATTTAGATGGCAATATATATATATATTTCGCCTAAACTTGATACGATTGATTATTTTATCCCCTAAATTTTAAAATTAACTATTTTAGTACTCAAATATGACAAATTGAAAACATAACCAACCTAATTATCTTGGAATGCAGCACATGTCTCACTCTTGTTAACAGGGATGAAAGTCAAATTTAGACCATATTTTTTTAGCTAATGTGTAATTTTTTATCAAATCTTCTCAATTTTTTTTAGTTGATGATTCCTTTAAACTGTTCAAGAATGGATAAGCATTTAACACAAAGGGGAACCAATTTTAGTATGGAAATTTAAGATTAGAGTTACGAATCTAACCTGATCTCGCCAGAAAGCTCCTCAAGCTCTCTAAAAGTGAACCCGTAACCCCACCCTAAATGTGAAACCTTTGACACCGCTATCCCTGTACACATCTGATCACCAGAATAAGGATTAGACTGGGTCTCTTCGCTTCCATGACCTAACCCTCCTGCTCGCTCAGGGTATGCTATTATGTGATCCTTCCCAATCTCAATATGAATTATATTTTTCCTAACAACAGGACTAGTGTCTTCTTCATCCTGCAGAAGTATAACCAGTTTAGATTCAGGTCTTTGAGTCAGGGCTAAACAATGGACCCTTGCTCGAACGCCGGCAAAGCTCAATCTATGATGCTAGAAAGAGCAGCAAAGCTTTATCACTGGTTGGGTTTTGGCATAGAACAACCTTGGCATTAGTGGGTCTCGACCAATATAAAACTAGTGAGTGGTAGATGGTCATCGCTTATCTCTTTCTTTATTCTTCTTCTGTGATTTCTTTGTTGTAGGTTGTGGTGATTCTTGGCTCGTAGCTTCGATGTTAATTAACTGTGGCTCAATATCCTCTCAAAATCAATACTAAAAATTGCCTTTTTTTTAATTTCAAGAGAGGAACCAAATGTAGCAGGGTACTATTTTTTTTCTCTTTTACTTTTCACTTTTTTGGTAACCAAACATATAACTATAATTAGAGAGGAGAATCTTATTGGAGTCCATTGCCTATACATAAGTAGACTTATAACACAAAATCAATTGGCTTGTATTAAGTCCAACACCCATTCACTTATAAGTCTTTTATTTATTTTATCATTATTCGATGGGCTCATAAATAAGTGGACTTATAAATGGGTAAGTGTTGGAACTCACTTGCACAAAACTAATTGGCTTGTACTAAGTCCAATATCCACTCACTTATAAGTTATTTATTTATTTTATCATTATTTGATGTGGGATACTTTTCCTAACACACTCCCTCAAGTGCAACCGGCTTTGACCCATGGCCTAACATCAATAAGCCAGTTGACACTTGCTCACAAATGGACCGATCGACATCTCTTCTCCAGATGAAGTCTGGACTTGCATTATCATTAGTCCAACAACGGAGCTTGAACATGGATTCCAGGATCTAGTCCGTTTGGGCATGAAGCTCTGATATCATATTAGAGTCCATGGGCTCATACATAAGTGAACTTATAAATAGGTAAGTATTGGAATCCACTTGCACAAAACCAATTGGCTTGTACTAAGTCTAACACCCACTTGCGTATAAGTCTTTTATTTATTTTATCATTATTCGATGTGGATTCAGCTACTCACAGGTTCCAAATTAACAATATTGCTCCCAATCGTAACAACAATTAGTTGAGACAATCAGAAGTGGTATGTCAATTGTGCCAAAAGCCTAGGCACACAGCCAAGACTTGTTACAAGGCAAAGGCAATTCTCTTTGGACAACCTCAAACACATTATACAAATCATGTTCCTCATCAGAATAATACTTGGCTCATGGACTCTACCGCCTCTCATCACATGACTCCCAGTGCAACTAACCGTCTCTATGAGTAAGAGTATCTTGGCCATGATGAAATCAAAATTGGCGATGGTAAGAGTCTCAAAATCTCTAAAACAGGTTTGATTCACTATAATACCCTAGAAATGCATAACAGGTTTTAGTGAATAAAATTCTCAGTATATAGATTAAAATCATCAAAATAACCAATAATAATTTTAGAAAACCAGTTAGAAAAAAACCGGAAAAATTTTCGGAAAACGTCGGTACCGATATCGCCGCCGAAAAATAGCAGAATGGATGACGGATGAATTTTTTACTTTGGATTGAGGATAATTGCTAAGTAATATTCATGTGTGAATACAGTAAAAAGAAATTTGAGAAAATATTACAGAACGCTCACAAAACGAGCAAAAGAGTATTTTTCGGTGAATAGTAAAAATTTGTTGGTCCGAGTTTCAGAACGACTCTGAAACTATTTTTATTAAATAATATTAATTAAAATATGATGTTTAAGTATTCACTTTGAGTTCTAATTCCCGACGGAACTTTCGAAATAAATACCGAGCGAAAAAGGACCAAAACCAAATTTTGAAAAATTTGAGGACTAAATCGTAAATGACCTATTTCGTCTTATTATATAAGTCAAAATGGGCAGAATTTCTGCCCATTTTTGTGCTTCATCCGTGACTTGTTCCTTTCATTTTCTTTCCATTTCTTTGATTTTTCTAAACCAAGTTTCTAAAACAAAATTGTTCCAAATCCAAAACTAAAACAATAAAAACACTTTACTATCAAATTAAACCATAAAAATTGAAGAAAAATCAAGAACAAGCAAGGTGAAAATTTTGGCCAAAATGAGGTAATTTTCATAATTTGATGTTTTATTTGATTTTATGATTTAATTAGCTTAAATGGATGGTGAAATGAATGGGTAAATGGTTTAATTGCATCAAATGATGCATTAAACAATTTTCCCTAATTTAAAACCCTAAAAGTGAAGTTGTGTGAAGTGAATTTTAGTATATGGATTAGGATAGGTAAATTGGCTTTAGAATAAGTCAATT
>CANXYC010586340.1:0-11783 GCA_948193065.1 Aleurites moluccanus | reverse complement strand
TTTACTCAAATATACTGATAAATTTATAAAACCTCGAAAAATTACAAAATTACAATTTAGTCCTCCAATTACCAAAAATTCCAAACTTACCCGATTAAATCCTAACTGACTTCAAACCAACTCTAGGACTAGAAATAGGTCATATAACATGCATATATATATTCCATGCATTCACATATAATATTAACACATCATAAAGAAAGGAAAATAATTTCCCTAAAGGTCCCTATCAGGGTTTAGGCTAAGGTGTTACATTAACCTCGTCCTTATTCAACCTCTTAATCTAGTAAGCACTCAACTTAATGAGTGTTAAATGTCCTTATGTTTGTCTTATCATCCACACATAAGCAGTTTTTGACTCACTGCTTCTATTCCATAGGTTACGAACTAACTATGAAGACAAACAGAGGTAACGGTCTTTCAAAACTAATGTTGCCCAAGCGAGGAGTCCTATGACCATGAACATGTTTTAAGAATGTGTACTAGATTTAACTGTCACACTATTCTCCAAACTGAGAAAAACTTATCTAGCAAGTATCTTAAGGACTAGTATTCTAAATAAATGAAAGTAAATTATTACCCAACATCATAAATCATAATGCTATTATTATTGCTATAAATTGGGGTAAAATTACAAATATATACATTTGTAGCATTGCTCTAAGGCAATAACATATTAAAGGGTTGCCACAAGTGAGGTGAGTTGTAAAATTTGTTAATGCATGGTAAGTCTCTTTGATTGTGTTTACTTACCTTTCATTAATATATGTGATCCTTTATAATTGTATTATTGCTTTTGATAAGGATACTTGTTATTGTAATCCCTCATTTCTTTCTCATGGATATGATTCATTTATACCTCTTTAATGATTAGCCTATCGATTCATTATTAATGAGCTTGATTATTGCTTCCTTGAATAAAGTTTTTTGTCCAACTTTGTTGTTCTATTAATATTGTTGACCATCATATATCCTTATAGAGATATGCACTACAAACAACCCGACATATTCTTAATAGAGTTTTTTCTAAATCTATGCATACTACATTGTATTAGATATGGAATGTTAAGACACCCAGTCTTAAATATATTAGGATTCGGGGTTGTTCAGCTTATATCAATAAGTTGAAAACATATAAGTTAAAAATAAAATATGTTAATGGAAGATTTTTTTGATACCGTAAAGGTTGTGTTAGTCACTATTTTTATCTACCTGAACAAGAAATAAATATTATTAGTCGAGATGTTGTTTTCTTGGAGATATAGTTTCTTCAAGATAGAAGCAAAGACAATAAGGTAGAATTGGATGAATCTTCATCAAAAGATGTCCAACAGGATGATCTCATGGATATTAACCATCCTACCACTAACCTTGTTCCTTTTACTGATGCATCTACATCTACTTCTGAAATATCTAGTAGGGTATATCATCTTCTATTGAGATACGAGTTTCTCTTAGAGGATGTTCTCGAATTATTCATTTATGGAGAGACCGATCATCTTGACAATCCTACTACTTATGAAGAGTGTTAGTCCCTTGGCAACAAAGGGGGGAGGGTGAATTGGTTGTCTTTTTAAAATAATAACCAATTAAAATTATGATGAAGGAAGAGAAGAAGAAAATCAACTCAAAGATTTATAGTGGTTCATCCAAAACGAGCCTACGTCCACTCCTCAAGATCACATTTGAGTTTTTAATACCTTTGATCATTTGACAGGTTCAAGATCAAACCTAAGTGTTTTGGTTCACACTCAAACCTTTTACAATGTGTTTTTCTCAAACTAGGCTCACACTGTCATGACCCAACCTGGGAGCTGCGACGGTCCTAGAGTACGGGTGCTGCCTAAGCTACCAGTACCATGAAGAACCCAATTATCTGTATGATATGGCAAGCAATTCATATCATTAACTCAAATATAACTTAATATTTCTATAAAAATTTCGACAACATCTCCTCTAATATATAACTATACCTCGCTATAGAAAATGTAAACAACACTTCCAATATCACTTTATCATCATTCATCTCAACCTCCAATATCAACTCAACATACATATCTATATCAAACTATATACATCCCTAGTATAATTTATAAGTATAATTAAACGAAATAAGACCACACACATATATATGTCCCTATTTAGATTACAATACCATGGAATCTCTAATACTATACAAATATTTACATATACCGATTAAGACTAGAGTATTACATGATACAAGTAGCAAAACGCACTATAGGTACTTTTGTATATCAAGTGCTGGTTTATCATTCCAAATGACTTTTTATAAGATATATGATGTAAATCATTCATGATTATACATATAGACTCACCTTTTATGAAAATTGATCACTTTATCCCCCAAAACACACTCGGAGGCCCTAAATGGCCTGCCGTTCGACACTCCTAGATAGAGTACTCGACGGTTCACCTATTTCCAAATATAACACTCCGGTAATACTTGAAAGCATTACAAAACACATTATTCACATCAAAAGATATCAAGCATACACAATATACATCATAGACCTCACATTACACAATTAACACTGTTTCCAATCCTTTATGCATCAAACACATATCTATCACCACATTTGACTTACATTTCATATATTCACCACTATCATGCCAAGTTAAGAACTTATATACACTTAGTTCAACATTCCATATCAAACATACACCTAGTTCCAAGTTGACTTTCCAAGTACTTATATCAAACACCATTTCCATATCTAAACTTATACATTTGCACTATTTACACCATTAATCTATATTCAAACCCTTCCTTCCTAATTGCTTCAACATAACACATTGAACCTATAAACTCAATATTGTTAGGTCTAGTTAGAATTCACTCCATTTATTCATTTTTCAACACTAATCATTCAAACAATTTAAATATACATCAGAGGCATAACATTCAAGCTTTCAAACCTATTAAACATCAAAACATCAATTCATTTCTTTGAACACCATATTTTGGCCAACCTAGAACTTCCACCAAATGGATTTATTTCCATCAAATGGCTACTAATTCATTACAAACACATCAAATACAACACATTTGAACCAAAACTCCATTAAAATAACACATTTGAATCATACCTTTTCCTAGTTAGGGTTTTCTTCCAACTTTTGAGTTTTCTTTCAACCTAAACACATATTTGATACTAATTAACATCAAAGAATGTCTAAAGATAAAAATTAAACCAAAAGAATGGTAAAATTACTTACTTTTTCAATAATTCTTTAAAATCTTCAAAGCTTTGATTTATCAACTTTTCTTGTTTTTTCTTTGAATCTAAGGTTATAATTGTGTTTAAAATGATGGAATTAGCTAGTTTGTATCAAAAAATGAAAGAAAACAACTTTGTTTGGCATTGTTCAATGGTGGCTGAAACATGAAATGAAGAAAGAGAAAAATTGGTTGGTGAAAATGGCTAAGGAAGAAGAAGAGGTGGGAAAAATCCACCTAAATATGAAGTTGGTAATCCTATGCATTGATCCTATGATAAAAATTATGAAACCTAGCTTACTAACCATTCAATTCTTGATTTTTTTATCCAATGGTTTGATTTAGGTTAGCCTAAAATGATACCATACACTTGAGTACACCATATAAGTCCATATCCCCTAGGAAAAGACTATACTATCCCTAGTTCGAATTGGATCCCTATCCAAGTAACTTTTCCCGGAATTATTTTCTACCGGCTTTAATCTTCCAACAATAATTCATTTGACCATTATACCTCTATTTTCATGTCTTAGTATTCTCTTTTATCATCAAATATAATGTTAATTTCCATTAAAAACTCAAAGGTTGTGAAATGTAACACCTCAACCTAAACTGATTTGAACCTTGAAAGGGAAACTTAGTGAGAAATTTTTCTTTCTTTTCAATTGGTTAATATTATGTATTTATGCATGTTATATGAGTTGATTTTATGCATAGAAGTGGTTTAAAGGTTGTTAGGACAAAATCGGGAAATTTTGAGGTTTTGGTGAATTGGGGGCAAAATGGTCATTTCACACCCCCTTCGGATTTTTATGGATTTACCACTATATTTGAAGATAGAAAAGAATTTAAGGACTTGAAAATGATATAATTTGGTTTATTTGAATAATAGTTGGAGAATTAAACCCGGTTGAAAACAGTTTCCGGCAAGCTGCTCAATTGAGGTGCTTGACGCACTTCGGTTGCACTAAGGGCATTTGGGTCTTTGCAATTATAATATGGAGTTATATAATGTATATAATCTTATGAAATCATGTTATGCTTGATTAAATCTAACCATTGGATCAAATGATGAAAAAATGGATGGTTAGATGATTAGATTTCGAATTTGCTATCATAAGCTTAATGTATAGGATTTTAGCCATTGCTTTCGGATTTGGTGTGGCAAATGTATGTGTTAGCCACCATTGTTGACTTTGGATTAACTAATAGCATAAAAGTAAGGAAAATGGAAGGTTGGATGGCTAGATTGCATCAAATGTACCAATAACCTAAAGCATTGGATTACATTTTTGATATTTGAATGATTTTTTCCACCTCCACCATTGTTCATCTTCTTCCTTAAGTAAAAGATGTAGAAACTTTGCCTTTGTTCATTCAAACCATTCGGCCACCATTGAACCACCTTATACCTTATAGTTTTCTTTCAATTTTTGATGGAAATAGATTAATTCCATCATCCTAAAAACTAATCTAGCAATAGAATTCAAGGAAAAACTTGAAAAAATAACAATTTAATTCAAGAAAGATTTTGAAGAATTTTTGGTAAGTTGTTGGTTTTTGAGTTCTTTTGATTCAATGATGTTTATATGATATTCCTTGATGTTTATTAGTCATCAAAACTCATTTTGTAGGGTTGGAATTCAAAAGAATGGATTGAAACCCTAATAGGAAGAACATTGGATCAAAGTGTTGTTTTGATGGATTAATTAGTTCAAATGATGTTTATTTGATGTGTATAGCATGAATTAGTGATTTAATGATTGAAACAAACTCATTTGGATTGAAATTCAAAGTGGCCGAATTCAATGATGAAGAAATGATGAACTGATTTTGGTGTTTAATTGATTTAAAAGGCTTGAATGATGTATAATTGATATGTTTAACATGAATTGATAGTTAAATGTTGAAAAATAATTCATTTGAATGGAAGAATACTTTTGATCGAATGTGATGAAGCATAGGAATGGATTGATGCTTTGGTATTTGATAGGTTTAAATGAATGAATGATATACATTTGATCTGTATTAATGTTGTGTAATTGAATGGCATTGAAAAATGGATGAATGGAATGAATTCCATATTGGTGGAATCATATTAAGTTTGCTAGGTTAAGGTGTTAGGTTAATGTGTTTAATAAAGTAAGGTTTAAATATGATTAAGTATTGAAAATGATGGAAATGTATAGGTTTAAATGTGTAAAGGATGATTGATATAAGTACTTGAAAGGTAAACTAGAAAAATGGTGTATGTTTGATATCAAATGGTGAAATAAGTGTATATGAATTCATAATATGATATATAAGTGATGAATAAGTATAATGTGAGTTAAATATAGTGATACAATGTGTATATGGCATAAAGGATTGGAAAGAGAGTGAATTATGTAAATTGTGGCTTATGAGGCATAGTGAGTATGCCTTGTGTCTATGGATGTCTTTTTGTATGAATAACATGCTTAGTGGTGTATTTTCATCTTACCGTAGTGTTATATGTGAAAATAGGTGAATCATCTAGTACTCCAGATCGGGGTGTCGGACGGCGGGCCGATTAAGGGCTAAAGAGGTTTAATTGCAAAAAGGTGTGTCTATATGTACAATCATGCATGATTTGCATCATATATGATATAATATTTAATTTGAGCCAATAAAATTGAGTTTGATACCGAAAATCCCAAACAGTACAAATTGGCTCGTAAATAAACCCGCCGAAAAAACCTAAAATGACCTAAACTTTGGTTGTCTATAAAATGAAATCCAGAAAGCCAATTGAGCCACCACTTGGCCCAATCATCTAGTCTTGACCTAAGCTTCCAAATGGTACCTCATGGTCCATCTAATTCCTTCGGTAAGATACTTAACCAGAAACTACTCAAAAATCCCAAACGGACCCGTAACTGGGCCCCGCCAGGCCAATTTTTTAAAATTTTAAAATTTGTTCTATTATTCATCATATATTTATATATGATTGTTCTACAGTTATATGAAGTATAAATATGCCATATTTGTGCTTAATGGAGACATACTCATATGATATCATAACAGGACTATTTCGATGGTATAGTGGGAAAATCCATCGACCGTGTACACACTAGTATACATTTGACCCTTGCTGGAGAGGGTGGTCATGTTCTCTAGCCATAAAAGTTGATCCCTCTTACGTTCACTGGATTTTTGAACAATAGTGAATTTATTATACAAAATACTTTTCATTGGACCCTAGCTTGTTATATCATATGTGCGTTGACTCGTACACTGGATTTTATTTGAATATTTATATGGAAAATTACCTGGATATTTATATGAATAATGATACAGATACTGGTCATATTCTTCACTGGTTATCTTATATTGATTTTACTAGTCATATTCTTCATTGGTTATCTTATATTGATTTTACTGGTCATATTCTTCATTTGTTATCTCATATTGATTCTACATACCATATATGGGCAATATTGATTTTATTGAGCATTTACTGCATTATTATACTTATAGATCCACTGAGTATTTTTATACTCACCCTCTTTAGTGGTTACCATTTTCAGGTCAGCAGTGAGGCCCAAATTCCATTGGCATCTCCTATCCTAGCCATGGAATTGTACTGTTCAGTGACATGTAAATTCTAGTCCTAAAAGCATATGTAAATATTTATACAGTATAGAGGTTCCATGGTACTGTAAAGTAAATAGGGGCATATATATGTATGATATTATATGTTTATGTTGTTGCATATGAGTACTATACTATGCATGGATAAAGTTTGAGATACATAGATATATATAAATATGTGATGATATGAATGAATATGATCTGGTATACAGATGTATATATATTGAGTTGATATTGGAGATCCAGAGGGATCCTTAACTTGAGATAAATGTTGAAGTATATAGTGGAAGTGCTTATTTGCTTGTTTTTCAGCTAGGCATACTCCTTATATAGAGGAGATGCTGCCTAATTTTTTTTTTATAGAATTGTCAAGCCATATTGAGTTTGTTATTGAATTACATACCATATAGTATAGTTATTTGGGTTCTTCGCAATACTGGTAGAATAAGCAACACCCATACCCTAGGACCGTCGCAGCTCCTAAGTTGGGTCATGACAAAGGTGGTATCAGAGCTAAAGTTTTATATAACCTATAGTGTTTGCATACAAGTAGTAATATAAGTACCATGGAAACTAGGATATTCATATATCGTCAAAATGACAAGTCTTCATCATTGTTTGAAATTCTGCATACCTACGAACTAAACGTTCTTTATATATTGATTTGTACAGTGTGTCAAGATGTATGAGAGGAGAGCTAGGCGTGCTAGGCCTGTTCAAGGAAAAGAGTATCATAAGTCTTGTGAGGAAGCAGAGGTTGCTTCCAATGCATCTGTTATGAGGGGAACTCAGTTTGAGCCATCTAGGTCACAGAGACGCACAGAGTCTGATTCAATGGGTGAGGCACCCTGGATACAGTATATGCAGGATATGAGACAAGAAATATTACAAACTATCCATACTTATTTAGTAGCATAGCCTGCAGTGGTTCAACCACCACCACCTCCAGTACAGCTGGTGGTATAGCCTGTAGTACTACCAGTACCTCAGAGGGAACCAGTAGTGGTATAGAGGGACAAAGTACAGAGGACTATTTTAGATGATAGTGTATCTGTTGGGGAATTTATGAAATTAAGGCTGCCTACTTTTTTAGGGGAATATGGTACTGACCCTAGTGACTTCATAGACAGGGTTGATAGGATGGTTCGCATACTGCCTTGTTCTGATACTAGAACTATAGAACTGGTAGGATTGTTATTGGACACAGATGTTGCCACCTAGTTTATAGAGCATATTGATGAGAACATTCACAGTGATGATCCCATGACATGGGCAAAATTTAAACAAAGAATGATGGATGGGTTCTTAACATAGGGTCTAAAAGAGAGCAACATTTTGAAATTTGAACAACTGAGATAAGGGAACATGTCTATCCTGTAATATGCCAGAGAGTTCAGACGGTTGAGCAAGTATGCCAGAAGGATTGCTCCTACTGAGGATGATCTTATTAGGTGATTCATAAGAGGTTTGCATGCCACTTTGCATAATATTTTGCTGGCTATGGAGTTTACTTCTCTGAGTAGGGCCATTGGTAAAGCAGCCCAAATGGAGGCGAAATACAAGGAAGAAAAATCTGATAAGGAACAGAAGAAAAAGTAAAGAAGAGGGAAGTACCGGAGAACTAGGGAGGGGACATCCAAGTCTTATGCATCTAGATCTCCTCCCAAGCCAATACAGTCATTGCCACCTACCAGTCAAAGACAGGATATGGGTAGAGTTATGAGTATGAGGCCTCCTATTTTCAGCCATTTTAGAGGTCTTGTTAGATCAGACTGGATGACATCATCTGTACCCATATGTACTTTGTGCGGCAGAAGACATATAGAGATATGTCATATGAGGACAGGGGCATGCCTTAGATGTGGACAGTCTGGGCATTTCTACAGAGATTGCCCTTTGCCCAAGACTTCACAGTCTTCAGAGGCAGGATCTTCCCAACCATCAGTGCAGATGGGTAGGAGGAGCACAGGTAGGGGCAGATTAGTAAGACATAGTCCAACAGTGGGACGGCCAACAACTAGTAAAGGACAAGGCCAAGTGTTTGCAGTTACTCCACAACAGGCCTAGGGATCCCATGAGACAATCATAGGTATGATTTTCTAAGTATAAAATAGTGGCTTTTGTGTTATTTGATTTGAGTGCAACCAATCCTTTTGTGTCACCTTATTTGATTTAGAAAGTAGGGATTAGGTAGAAAACCTTTATATGTGTCTTTAGAAATAGCCATACCAATGAGAGGTATAGTTATTATAGAGTATAAGTATGATATATGTCATATGAAAATCTGTGATCAATCCTTATTTGCTATGTGATTGAGTTACCTATACTGGAAATTGATGTTAACCTAGATATAGATTGGGTGACTGATTATTAAGCTACAATTGATAGTACATTGGAATGAATAGAGTTTTGACCCAATGGACAAGAGTAGTTTATGTTTTAGGGGGAGACTACATACATATATTAGGATTAGTGTCTACCGTACAGGAAATGAAACTGATAAGAAAAAGGGTATATGGTTTACTTACCAACAGTGATTGACACTACAGGGACATCCAGAGATTTAGAACAGATTCTTGTGGTAAAAGAATTGACATATGTATTTCCAGATGATCTTTCAGGACTGTCACTATAAAGGGAGATTGAAAAATAACCTGGTACTAATTCTATTCCATTTCACCATATCAGATAGTACCACCAAAGCTAAAGGAGTTGAAAAAGCAGTTACAAGAGTTGCGTGACAAAAGTTTTATCTGGCTTAGTAGTTCACCTGGGGAGCATTAGTGTTGTTTGTTAAAAAAAAAAGAGAGAAAAGAAAAGAAAAGAAATAATAATAAAATATATATAATATAAAAAAAGAAAGAGAAAGAAGAAAAACAAAACTGAGAGAAAAAGAAAAGAAAGAAAAACACTAAGAATGTGTATAAATTAGAGGCAATTGAACAAGGTGAATACATTACAAAGACAACTTTCAGAACACAGAGTAGGGAGGAATATGAAGAACATATAAGAATCACATTGTCATTATTGAGAGATAATCAACTGTATGCAAAAATTCTATGTATGTAAAATTAGAAGGATGCAACACAAGGACTTCCCGAGAGATTACCCATCTTAGTACTACCTTCACCCCAGCACATTTAACTTCAGAGTTCTGATGGAATCCAATGTATGAGTTCTGACTGATAGAGGGTATATTTTTGAAATATGTTGTGAACAAAAATGGGATAAAGGTGGATCCACAGAAAGTTGAAGCTGTTGCTAATTGGCCATGTTCTACTACAGTTAATGAGATCAGTAGTTTACTGAGTATAACAGGGTATTGTTGCTAATTTGTTAAAGATTTCTTAACAATTGTTGCACCAATGACAAAGTTGACTCAGAAACAGGTGAAATTTCAATAGAATGATGAATGTGAAAAGAGTTTCTAGACTCTTAAGACCTGTTGGACCACTGCACAAGTTGTGAAACTTCCTTCGAAGGCAGGCAACTTTGTTATATATTGTAATGCTTTAAGGATTTGCTTGGATTGTATTTTGATTTAGAACTGAATTTGAGGCAAAGAAGATGGATTAAGTTGTTGAAGAATATGACTGCCAAATTTTTATATCACCTTGGGAAAGCAGTTGCAGTAACAGATGCCTTAGTAGAAAATCAATGGAAAGTCTATCCCATGTGACTACTACAAAAAGACTACTAGTACAAGAATTGTAGGAATTAATGACTAATGATTTGACTTTGGATTTGGAATCACGGGGATAAGAAATGGTATTGATAGCACAATTTTATTTGAAGTTATTGCTTATTGATGAGATAAAGAACTCCCAGAATGAAGATTCACAGTATAATAATATCAGAGATTTAGTTCAAATAGTAAGGCTCTTGATTTTTCTGCTGTGACGAATGTATTAAAATGTAAGGCGTGATTGTACGTTCCTGATGTTAAAGGATATAAAGGACAGATTATAAAAGAGATTTATTACTCTCCATATACAGTTCATCCAGAGGCAACAAAAATGTACCATGACTTGAAGGAATTTTGTTGGTGGCCTAACATGAAAAAGGGTTGTAGCAAAGTTTATTTCAAAATGTTTAGCTTATCTGTAGGCGAGAATTTGAACATCAGAAACCTTTGGGCTAGTTTCAAGAGATCCAGCTACTATAATGGAAATGGGAACAGGTAATAGTGGATTTTGTGGTAGGTTTGACAAAATCACAGAAAGGGTGTGACTTAATATGGGTGGTTGTGGATTGCTTAACAAAGTCAGTTCATTTTTTAAAAGTGAAGATAACTTACACAGCTGCACAGTACATCTAGCTCTACATGGATAAAATTGTATGGTTGTATGAGGGTTCACCAGTGTGAATATCTGATAAAGGTACTCAGTTTACCCCCAGATTTTTGGAAGAAATTCCAAGAGGTGTTGGGAATTATATTACAGTTTAGCATAACATTTCATCTTCAGACAAATGGACAGATAGAGAGAATATGTTGAGATTAGGTCTACTGAATTTATAAGCCAGTTGGGATCATTTCTTAGCATTGATAGAGTTTACTTACAATAATAACTACCGTTCAATCATTGGAATAGTATCATATGAGATTTTGGATGACATGAAATACAAATTATCCGTATGTTAGATGGAACATGATAAGAAGCAGTTAGAGGGGCCAGATTTGATCAGTGAAACAATAGAAAAATTTCTTAATACATAAGATAGTATAAAGACTACTTTTAGCAAACAAAAAAGCTACACGGATTCAAAAAGAAAAGATGCGCAGTTCATAGCAGGTAATTATATGTTTCAAATACAGGAGATTAAAATTAATAAAGTATTGTCATATGAGGAAATTCTCGTACAGATTGTGAATCATTGGATTAAACAGTTTAGGAATAAGAGTATTCCTATGGTTAAAGTATTGTGGTATAAT
>CANXYC010586295.1:0-30340 GCA_948193065.1 Aleurites moluccanus | reverse complement strand
AAGAATGGAATGATTTCAATTAAAGTGGTAACATATGGACTATGTTATTTTAAGGTGTTAGGCAAATGCAAATGAAGAAGTAAGATATGAATAAGGTATAATGGCTTAAATGATTATAATGTATAAGGTTAAATGTGGATAAATTGAATGGTATAAGTGATTTGAAGCATATTTGAGAATTTGTGTATGTTTGGTATGGAATATTGAGCTAAGTATTTGAAAGTTTATAACTTAGCATTATATTGATGAATATGTATAATGTGAGTGATATGTAGTGATAGAAATGCATTTGGTGCATAAGAGATATGAAAAGTGTTAAAAGAGTAATATAGGGCCTTTGATGTGCTTAATGTGTAATATGTGTATAATGTATGTTGTTATGTGATAATATGACTTAATATGGCATGATATGTGTTTTGATATGATTTATAGTGGATATGTGCCTTATAAGATCAAATTGAATGTTATAGGAGAAAGTTCCCAAGCTAGAGCAGCCGACAGCGAGTCGCGGGCTTGCTAGGGTTTTTGGAGAGCATTTTGGGAGTTTGTGATTGAGGTGAGTCTATATATATGTTTAATGCATTATACATTCATAAGTCATGCATTTATGCATATGAAATGATAATCTTTCTTGAAAACTATTAATGATCCACATTTGGGCAATTTTGCCAAATTGACCTAAAACAGAGCTTCTGAAATGCCTATAATTGGCATAAACTTTGAATGACTATAAAATTTATTCCAAAAGGCTTTTTGACCTGAAACCAAGCCTAATCATCTTTTATATATATGTACTTGTGATTGGTATAAAGAAATTGCTATGTATATATTAATTTCAAGGCAAACCAGAAAATGTCTGAAAAATAAAAAACGGACCTGTAATTTGGGAGCCAGTTGCGGCAACACAAACTGGGCCCCGGGGGGCAAAAATATGAAATTGAGCCAAACCCTTTCTTTGGGTCTATTATTGATATATATCATCATTTAAGTCTTATTTGAAACTAATTTTAATATGTTTATGCTATATGAGATATTTGCATATAATATGTTATAACAGGACTACTTCAATGGTGTAAAAATAAACCATCGGCTGTGATCACAGATATATGATATGGCCTCTGCTAGGGAGGGTAAGAAAATTTCCTATGCCATGGTGTGATTGGATGGATATGTGATGGAAGGGAAGTGAAGCTACAGTTTGCTAAATGATACAGTATAACATGTTACAGGCTCCTGTTATATTATATGCATTATGATCCATAATATGTATTTCATTATGCTATCACCAGCATTTCTATTTACAGATCATTAATGGATAGATGTGACTGTCATGAATATTATTGCATGCTCATATATATAGAATGACTCACTGAGTATAATGTTATACTCACCCCTTTCAGTGGTTATTTGATTTCAGGACCTCAGTGAGGCAGTTATCCATTGGCTACACCATCTCTAGCCTTGGATAAGATGTATGTATTTGAGGCCACTCCTGTATATAGAAGTTCCTTGGTATATAATGTATAGAAGTTTAAGTTGACTTAAGTAAAATGTTAAAATGATCAAATGGTAATTTGATATGATCTGGATATGTATATGTTGTACATATATATAATATATGAGCTTGATATGATATGTATATGTTATGAGATGTGATTGTCAATATTGAAGTGTATATTGAGTTGCAATTGATCAATGGAGGATATAAAGGGATGTATGTTATATTGGGAGTGCAAATTTATATGTTTTGCGGATAGCTTAAGTCAGAGTTACAAAGGAAACTCTGTTAGTTTTTCTGCATGATTAATATGATGTTTTAAAAAAAAATTATCACCTAAAATGTATCACAGGTTAAGTTATGAATGTAAAAGTAAAAGTATGGGTTCTTCGAGGTACTGGTGGCTTAGGCATTACCTATACCCTAGGACCGTCATAGTCTAAAGTTAGACTGTGACAAATATGATATCAGAGCTAAAGGTTTAGCAAACCTATGATGTTATATGTCAGTGATAGAGTATATACCAAGGAACATAGGAGTTCGTATATCGTCTAAGTTAAATGTTATCTTTGTTATTTGAAATTCTGCGAATCTGTAGTATGAAAACTCCTCTATGTTATGTAAATGGATGTTTATTTAAATATATGCAGAGATATGTCAAGGAGTATTAATAGGGGGAATATTCCTGATATGGAGAGACAGCATAGAGCTGATAGTGGGGAGCCTGAGATAGGCACTGATATTTCTATATAGGCAGAGGGGAGCAGTATTAGTGAGACTGCATTAAGACAAGAAATGCAAGAATTCAGACAGGAAATGCTAAGAAGAAATCAAGAAATGATGCAAATGTTGCAAGCTCACATAGCAGCACAGGCAGCAGCTGTGCCACAGCCACCACCATTTGTTCAACCAGTTGTACAGCCTGAGGTACCACCAGTGCCAGATAGGGTACCAGCTAAACAGAGAAGGGTCAAAAATAGAAGAATCATACCTAAGGGTGGTTTCATCATCTCTAAATTCATGAAGCTACAGCTACCCACCTATTCTGGGGAGTATGGTACAGACCCCTGTGACTTCATAGAGAGGGTGGACAGAGTTGTGAGAAATCTTCCATGTTCTGATGCCATAGTTATTGAGCTGGTAGGCTTATTGTTTGTGGGGGATGCCTCCATTTGGTTTGATGAGCACATAGATACCAACATTCATGGAAATGACCCAATCACTTGGGATGAATTCAAACAGAAACTGATGGATGAGTTCTTACCAGCTGGAATCAGAGACAGGAACATTATGAGGTTCAAGCAGCTTAAACAGGGAAACCTCAGTGTCATTGACTATGCCAGGGAATTTAGGAGATTGAACAAATATGCAAGACAGATAGCTCATATAGAGGCAGACCTGATTGGCCATTTCAGAAGGGGCCTACATGCTTCATTGCACAACATGTTGTTAACTGGACAGTATACCACTCTGGGGCAGATCATAGATACAGATGCTCAAATGGATACAAAATACAAAGAAGAAAGAACAGAGAGAGACTCCACAAAGAGGAGCAGAGGGGGAGAGTTCCCTAGATATGGTGAGGGATCATCCCAGACAGGTATGACTAGGCCTACTCAAAGGCAAATTCAGACCCCTTCAGCACAAAGTCAGAGGAGGGATGTTCCTAGGGGAGGCAGGATGAGGCCACCTACCCCTGCATATTCCAGAGGGTCCAGCAGACCAATACAGCAGAGTACAGAGATACCTCCATGTGTGTAATATGGGAAGAGACATGCTGGTGAATATAGGGCCAGGGCAGGATCTTGTTTTCATTGTGGACAGTTTGGCCATTTTCTGAGGGATTGACCTATGAGAGCTCCACAGCAGACAGGTTCAGTAGCATCACAACCTACTATACAAATGACCAGCGGAGGAGCTAATAGAGGAAGACCAGCAAGTCAGGGTCAGCCTACAGCATAGCCTCCAGCAGGTAGAGGGCAAGGCAGAGTTTTTGCCATAACTCCACAACAGGCCTAGGGACAGCAAGACACAGTAGTAGGTATGGTTCCTATCCATGATATTGAGGCATACACACTATTTGATTCTGGTGCCACACACTCTTTTGTATCTTGTGTGTTTGCTAGGAAAATGGGATAGTTAGGGAACCCTTATTGATGCCTTTAGAGGTAGCCACTCCCTTAGGGGAAATTGTTATTGTGGGTCATAGATATAGAAATTGTCCTGTAAGGATAACTGATAGGGTAATGCTTGCAGATCTGATTGAGTTGCCAGTTTTGGAATTTGATGTTATTTTGGGTATGGACTGGTTAACTACATACAGGGCTATTATTGACTGTTCCTTGAAACAAGTGGAATTTAGAATGGATGGAAAGGAAAGATTTATATTTTAGGAAGAGAAAAATAAGAAAATGACAGGGTTGATTTCAGCTATACAGGCAAAGAGGTTATTGAGGAAAGGGTGCACAGCTTATTTGGCATCTGTGACAGATACTACAAAGGTACCTAAGGAATTAGAGCATATTCCAGTGGTACAGGACTTTTCAGATGTTTTCCCTGCAGATCTTCCTAGATTGACACCAGACAGGGAGATAGAATTTGAAATTAAGGTGTACCCTGGTTCAGATCCAATCTCCATTCCTCCTTACAGAATGGCACCACCAGAGCTAAAGGAGTTGAAAGTATAGCTGCAGGAACTGCTTGATATAGGGTTCATTAGACCCATTCGTTTACCTTGGGGAGCTCCAGTGTTGTTTGTTAAAAAGAAAGATGGGACAATGAGAATGTGCATTGACTATAGACAATTGAATAAGGTGACAGTGAAGAACATATATCCATTGCCTAGGATAGATGATCTGTTTGATCAATTACAGGGAGTCTACTATTTCTCCAAGATTGATTTGAGACCAGGGTACCATTAGATGAAAATCAAGAAGGAGCATGTTTCAAAGACTGCTTTTAGAACCATATATGGGCACTACAAGTTCCTGGTGCTACCATTTGGGTTGACTAATGCCCCTACAGCCTTCATGGACCTGATGAACAGAGTGTTCAAAACCTATTTAGATAAGTTTATCATTGTCTTCATTGATGATATTCTTATCTATTATAGGAGTAAAGAGGAACATGAAGAGCATCTTAGGATCACATTACATATTCTGAGAGAGCACCAGTTATATGCCAAGTTTTCAAAGTGTGATTTCTGGTTGACAGAGGTAGCATTTCTGGGGCATGTTATTAGCAAAGATGGCATCAAGGTTGATCCTCAGAAAGTGGAGGCAGTGTCTAATTGGCCTCAACCTACTACAGTGGAAGAGGTGAGAAGTTTTGTGGGATTAGCTGGGTATTATAGGAGATTTGTTAAAGACTTCTCCAAGATAGTTGCTCCATTGACTAGACTGACCCAAAAATTTCCATTGGAGTGAAAGTTGTGAGAAGAGTTTCCACACTCTCAAGACTTGTTTGACTATTGCTCCAGTATTGACCTTACCCACAGAGACTGGTACCTTTGCTATTTACTGTGATGCATCTAGAATTGGCCTGGGATGTGTATTGATGCAAGATAGGAAGGTAATTGCTTATCCTTCTAAACAGTTGAAGAAGCATGAAGGAAATTATCCTACCCATGATCTGAAAATGGCAGCTGTGATTTTTGCTTTGAAAACCTAGAGACATACCTTTATGGGGTTAAATGTGAAATCTACACAGATCATAAGAGTCTTCAGTATCTACTGCAGCAGAAAGAGCTGAATCTGAGATAGAGGCGATGGGTTGAACTGCTAAAAGACTATGATTACCAGATTTTCTATCACCCAGGGAAGGCTAATATGGTAGCAGATGCACTGAGCAGGAAATCTATGGGCAGTTTATCACATGTGGCAGTTACAGAGAAGCCCCTAGTACGAGAATTCAGGGAATTAATAGCAATGGGGTTGACTTTAGGTTTTGAATTACAGGGACAGGAACAGGTGATGATAGCACAGTTTTAGGTTAAACCCTTATTGTTAGATGAAATAAAGAATTCTCAGGGTAAAGATGCACAATTGGTGAGGATCATGAAGTTAGTCAATGAAGGTAAGGCTCCTGAATTTACAGTTAGGGATAATGTATTGAGATGCAATGATAGATTATGTGTACCTAACTGTGATGGTTTGAGAAAGCAGATCATGGAGGAGATTTATTATCCTCCATACACTATTCATTCGGGTGTCACAAAGATGTATCATGATTTAAGGCAGCATTATTGGTGGCCCAATATGAAAGGTGACATAGCTAAATTTGTGTCTACCTGTTTAGCCTGTCAGCAGGTTAAAGTGGAACATCAAAAGCCATCTGGCTTATTATAGGAGATTCAACTACCATAGTGGAAATGGGAACAAGCTACTATGGACTTTGTGGTTAGATTGCCAAGGACATAGAGGGGCTATAATTCCATATGGGTAATAGTGAACAGGTTAACCAAACCAGCTTATTTTCTGGAAGTAAAGACTACCTACACAACAGTTCAATATGCTTAGCTATATATTGGCAAGATTGTCAGACTTCATGGGGTACCATTGGTAATTATTTCTGACAGGGTTACTCAATTTACTTCTAGATTTTGGCAGAAATTCCAGAAGGCTTTGGGTACTAAGCTTCAGTTCAGTACTGCATTTCATTCACAGACAGATGGTCAGACAGAGAGGACTATATAGACCTTAGAGGATATGTTAAGGCTCTGTGTGATGGATTACAAGGGCAGCTGGGATCATTATCTGCCATTGATAGAGTTTGCATATAACAACAGCTACCACTCCACTATTGATACGGCACCATATGAAACACTGTATGGAAGAAAGTGCAGATCTCCTATCTGTTGCATAGAACCTGGGGAGAAACAGCTAGAGGGCCTTGATTTGATTAGAGAGACAATAGAAAAGGTGCCCTTGATTAAAGAGAGAATTAGGACTGCCTTCAGTAGGCAGAAGAGTTATGTTGATCCTAAGAGAAAGTACATACAGTTTGGTGTAGGTGATCATGTATTCCTTAAAATCTCTCCAATGAAGGGAGTTATGAGATTTGGGAAGAAAGGAAAGTTGTCACCTAGATACATAGGTCCTTTCGAGGTTTTAGATAGAGTAGGAAATGTATCCTACAGACTGTCATGAATATTATTGCATACTCATATATAAAGAATGACTCACTGAGTATAATGTTATACTCACCCCTTTCAGTGGTTATATGATTTTAGGACCTCAGTGAGGCAGTTATCCATTGGCTACACCATCTCCAGCCTTGGATCAGATGTATGTATTTGAGGTCACTCCTGTATATAGAAGTTCCTTGGTATATAATGTATAGAGGTTTAAGTTGACTTAAGTAAAATGTTAAAATGATCAAATGGTAAATTGATATGATATGGATATGTATATGTTGTACATATATATAATATATGAGCTTGATATGATATGTATATGTTATGAGATGTGATTGTCAATATTGAAGTGTATATTGAGTTGCAATTGATCAATGGAGGATATAAGGGGATATATGTTATATTGGGAGTGCAAATTTATATGTTTTGCGGATAGCTTAAGTCAAAGTTACAAAGGAAACTCTGTCAGTTTTTCTGGATGATTAATATGATGTTTTAAAAAAAAAAATTATCACCTAAAATGTATCATAGGTTAAGTTATGAATGAAAAAGTAAAAGCATGGGTTCTTTGAGGTACTGGTGGCTTAGGCATTACCCGTATCCTAGGACCGTTATAGTCTAAAGTTATGTTGTGACACTATGAATAAGGATTGTGCTAAATATATGCAAAGATGCCACAAGAGTCAGGTTTTTGTCAAGTTACAGAAAATACCTCCTATTTCGCTACAGCCAACAGTAACTCCATGGCCATTTTGCAACCTGGGGTATAGATGTTATTGGTCACATTAGCCTAAAGTCCTCAAATAGGCATGAGTATATCTTGGTAGCCATTGATTATTTCACAAAGTGGGTGGAAGCAACCTCTTATCAAGTGTTGAATTTTAAAAGGGTGGCACATTTTATTTAGACCAATATAATATGTCGATATGGGTTATCTTTTAAGATTATAATAGACAATGGCTCGTATTTCCAAAAAAAAAAGTAGTTAGTCTGTTTAAAAGGAAGAAGATTCAGCATCACATGTTTTCACCTTACCATCCACAAACAAATGGGGTAGTTGAAGCAGGAAACAATACTCTCTAAATTATCATGCAAAAAATGATCATCAATCACAAGAATTGGCATGAGCATCTTCCATATGCATTGTGGAGATATCAAACGTACATTCGCACCCTCAACTGGGCCAACTCCCTATTCTTTAGTCTATAGCATGGCTTCTAATTGAAATGAAAATCCAATGTGCCAAAGTCATACACGAAAGTCAACCGAATGAAGCGGAATGGATCAAAAGATATCAAGATCAACTGAACACTATAGACAAGAAAATGATGGATCACTTGTATCAAATTCAAGTTTATCAAAAAAGCCTAGCTAGGCATTTCAACAAAAGAGTGACTGATAGACAATTAGAAGAAGGAAACTCAGTCTTAAAGGAAATCAGAGCTCTGATTCATGATCCAAGAGGAAAGTTTCAACTAACTAGGTTGGTCCCCATGTGATGAAGAAGATCATGTCTGGCGGAGGAGTCATACTCATGGATATGGATGGGAATGAGTTTGCAAACCCATGTAATCTAGATTAATTAAAGATATATTTTATATAATGCTAGTGAGTTTTGCAAATAGACCTACGAGTACTTAATTCTCCCAAGAAAAAAAATAAAATGTAAAAGTACTACGAAGATACGTAGGCAGCCCATTTTGGATACGATCCAAATCATAATAAAATCATCATTTTTTGTACCAAGATTGATGGAGTCTTACTCGCTATGTTGAAAATATGGTAAAGTGACTTAGGCAAAAATTAGAGCAGCTCAGCAAGTAAAAAATCTAAAAGGGTGGCTCGAACAAAAATTAGACCAATAAAAATAATAATAATATAAAAAAAGGAAAATAAAAGAAACAAAAAGGAAAATAAAAGTGTCTCATTTTTGTTTATCATCGCTCTGGCAAAGAATTCAAAAGGCATAAATCATAAATCATGTTTCAATCATCATGGTAAATGTCAAAAATAAATTCTTGTCTTGTTTTATTCAAATCATAAAGTCCTATAGTTTAAATAAATGTCAAAATGTCCGAGTTGAAATAGAGTCCTAAATAATCCTAGGTAGACATAAGCTAAAAAAAATCCCTAACTATGAGTCTTCCTCTTTCTAGGATGAATGTTCCTATCATCATCAGAATCCTCATCGTCAGAAACCCTATCATAAGCTAGTTTTCTAGAATCCCTGTCATTAGCTAATTGCTTAGAATCTTCATCATTGACTTGTCTCTTAGAATATTTGTCATCAATTGATTTCTCAAAGTTTCTCCAATCATATAAATCCATCATGTCGCCTTTTTCACTCTACCAGCTAATATCCCTATATTAGTTATAGGTATAGGTTTGTCATCAGTCTCCATACTTGCCTCCAGCTCATTTATCAAGGTAACCTGCCTAATTTTCTTAATTGGCCAAACATAAATAATGAACCAGGCATAATAGCCCTCCAACTTAGTTAACAAGCCAACTAATCTAACAAAGCACATAAACTTCTCTAACCATTTATTATGGCTTGAGCAACAGTACTAGTGATCAATGTGTCACACCCTAAAACCAAAAATTTGGCAGTCCTAGGGTAAGGGTAGGCTTAAGGCCACCATAAACTAGTAGAACCCAAACCTGGATCAACAATCATCAATAATATTCTATAACCATGCTATATACTACAATAGATAGATAATCCATCAATACAATATCACTTGTTCCTTATCGATCAAAAGACAAAATACCATCATCAATAAGGAACAAGGATTAACAATAAGCTCAATTATATCTCAATCTAATACAATTCAATCTACGGAGCTACTATGATTAGTATTCCAAAATAATACAAAACATCAAATAATTATTGAATTAATACATTAGCTTCTTGGAGAGAGAAAACAATCAAGAAACTCTGTCTATTCTGTCAACAGGTTCTCTAGCACCTGAAATCCATAATAGAAGAAAAAGAATGAGTCGAAAACTCAATAAGTTATGGAGATACAATATACTTCGAGTCTTACATTGATTGATCAAAGAATATATCGAATTCAATATATATATATATATAACAATGGTAACAATGGTTTATGAACAATAAGAATACATTTAATGATAAATATATATATATATATATATATATATATATATATATATATATATATATATTTATATTTATATTTATATTTATATGTGCCTACAAAGAAATGGTACCCATCAATATGATGATAGAACAACCATCAATCTATACCATCCATCCATTGAGATGCTACGATCTCAAAACATACATATGCTTGATCATAACATACGTCCCAAGGCTAATAAGCCTCCCCTAGGTAAAGCCACTGATACAATTTGACTTATCAGCTAGGTCACTGGTGCACACAGTCCAGTCCAATGATTTCTCCCTCATTGGAAAGGTGTTCTAAATCGTCAATAGCCATACAATCGATATAATGAATAATGGGTGGGTCTAGAGACCTCACATTATCAATATCATTAACAACATTCAATAGGTTTTTGATAACTGCATATGACCTAAAGAGTCTTTCAAAGGAAATACATTTCAGTGATGGCCTAAGGCCCAATGATATTATAATATCCAAAAATAATAACATTCAATATAAAATTTAGTCCAAGAACAATGACTAAACTTCATTTAAGAACAATATTAATAAATATAGATTTCATAACAAAGAACAAATTATCCCATAACTTACCTTAATCCAAAGCAAATAGCTCAACTATCACCACAATCAACAATCCTTAAGTCCTTAGGTTCACCAAGCCTAAAACAACAAATTCCCAAAAATAGATTAATTAGGGTTTCCTTTCCCAAAACCATCATACAAAGAATTTTAGGATTCAATACCCCTTAGTACTCAATAGAATGATTTCTAATACTAATTAAACCATTAAATAAAGAGTTACTATTCACCATACTATTCACATAAAACCATTAAATCTTGCAACTCCCATATCAACCATAATCAATGGTAATAAATGCTCATAAAAGACTACCTACAACCTATAAACAACTAATCTAACATTGTCATAATTTAAAAACAACTATAAAAGCAAAGATTTAGGATTTACCTTCAATATTCATAAGCCTAAAGCTGACAAAGTGGCCAAAAGAGTTAGACGAGTAGACAGTCGTAATAAACAAAGATTTGAAAATGGGTTTAAAATAGAAATGTACCTCCAAAATAAATAAAAAAATCCCTCTTAATGAAGAAAAGACTCCTCAAGATAAATCAATCATCTCCCATACATGGCACTCAGAATAGCTTCAGCATAATCATATGTCTTTAGCTGTGATAAATCCAGTAAACTAGGAAGAATGTTCAAGTCAACTGTGTCCTGACGGGTATGAGTGAAGGTGCAACCCGCTAAAGTCAGCATCATAAAATGGGCAATAGGCTCAACATCCTGAAAAACTCCAATAAAATGCTTCACGTCTCTCATAGTGCTTGTAACCAAATGCATATAACCGAATTGATGTCATGGGAAGGATCATGTCCTATGAATCTCTTCATCTCCTCAGGAGAAAATGAAACTCGATAATGGGAATAGAGCTTAAGTGAGAGAGATCCAAAGCACAACCCAGTTAGCATGCACAAATACTTAGGGTTACAGTTAACTCACCGTATGGAAAGTGAAAGGTATTAGTGGTATCCCGCCACTACTTAACTAATGCCTTATCAAGGCAATGTTACTCTTAGAAGGAGGTGTGAGTCTTAAGAATGACACAAATCCAGTCGGCTCAATTAGATCTCTCAATGTACCAGGACCTATGCTTTTGCTATGTAAGCGATGTTCGATCTACCTCCCCTATTCCTAATGGTCATATGCTAAAGACAGTAATTGGCAAACAAAAATGATGAATGAATAAAATAAATAATATAGTGCAGAAAGGAAAAGAGAAAAGAAAAGGAAAAAAAATATCTTTCTCCTGCCATCCTAGAAGACGTGTTCCTCAGACTTTTGTAGTAGATTCTTAGGATTTTTATTCTCCCGTGGGGCCTAGTAGCTTAAGTGACCCTAGTGGAATTGGAGCTAGCTTCGGAAGCAATGTCTAAGTTGACGGATGAAAACTTAGAGAGAGAGTGAGTTGGATCATATTAATGGAAAAGATGGAAGGGGTCACCTCCTATTTATAGCTTTTGGAACCTTGAAAATGACCTTTATGTCTTTTCATATTCCGCAAAAGTCTGAAATTACGATATCAGATTCATTTCAACTCAAAATGTAGTACCGTCAGTTTCATTAGCACCACATAATTTTTCTCAATTTTGTGAGTTATTATTTTCTTAAATCAAACAAGGAATACTTCTATAGTATAAAAAAATACCAAAAACAAAAAAAAATACTAAAAATAAAAAAATGCTTAAGGTTGTCGAAACAAACCAGTACATCAATAAATACTTCAAAATGCAATCAAAATGCATTTATTTCATTTCAAGCAGACAAAAATTCACCTGATTCACTACCTTTACTTTTACCCTTTAGACATGGATAAAAACGATGGGGATAGTTGTGAACATGTGTTTTTGCTCCCTAAGCAAGTGAGGGTTAAACTGCCTCTAAAATAGACAAATCGAGTGAAGAGAAGTAGAAAATAACTATGTGGCAGCAGTGGCACCGCCAAAGAAGGTTTCCAGCGCCGCCACCCTTCTTTTGTGAAACCGCTAAGCCACCATGGCAGCAGCCACCAATGAAGGTGGCGGCGCTTCCACCATGAAGTGGGGCTACCTCTAGGCCTTCACATTGGTGCCGCCAAGAAGGCTCAATGGCAGCCTCCAAATTAGCGCCATCGCATATGAAAATCCATCTCATTTTGTCTCTCAGGCATTCCTCTATAAATATAAGGTCCTACAACATTTAGAAAGAATATAAGTTGAGTTTTTCTTAATTGGCTCTCATTTCTCCCTCCTAAATTAATATTTTTTTAACACGAGTGGTTCGCTTCTCTTTGATTTCGATATGACTTCTTTAATTCTCTTTGAGCTAAAGAAATAAATGATATTTTTCGACTAAATTTGACTAATAATTCAACTTGCTTAATAATTAAAAAATAGTTTGGACATTTGGACTAATTTTATTACCATAGCAAGCCTTTACGTTGGCCGCTAAGAAGGCTCAATGGTAGCCTCCAAATTAGCCCCATCACATATGGAAATCCATCCCATTTTGTCTCTCAGGCATTCCTCTATAAATATAAGGTCCTATAGCCTTCAAAAATGACATCAGAACAATTAAGTTGAGTTTTTCTTAGTTGGCTCTCCTTTCTCCCCTCCTAAATCAATATTCTTTTAATATAAGCGGTTCACTTCTCTTTGATTTCGATCTGATTTCTTTAATTCTTTTTGAGTTAAAGAAATAGAAGACATTTTTGGACTAAATTAGACTAATAATTCGACTTGCTTAATAATTAAAAAAATATTTTGGACATTTGGACTAATTTTATTACACTAGCAAGTCTTTATGTTGGCTCCACCAAGAAGTCTCAGTGGCAGCCTTCGAATTAGCCCCATCACACATGGAAATCTGTCATATTTTGTCTCCCAGGCATTCCTCTATAAATATAAGATCCTACGACCTTCAGAAATGACACCAAAACAGTTAAGTTGAGTTTTTCTTAGTTGGCTCTTCTTTCTCCCTCCTAAATCAATATTATTTTAACATAAGTGGTTCGCTTATTTAATGCATTAATACTCAAAATTAATGCATTAAATCATTATTTGCTCTCATTTAAAAAGGCTTCAGTCATCATTCCAAAGTCAAGATTCTTCAAGGACTCGGTTGGGGAAATAATGTGATTTTCTCCGAACTCCATTTTTCTTATAGACTAAGATTTTTATTTTTTTTTTGTTAGTTAGAATAATTATTATGAGTTATATAGAACCGGTTAAGAACATTTAAGGCTATTAATTATGGTTGATATAAAAGATACAAAAAATTTATGAGTTTGATGAATAGTGATGTGAATAGTGGCTGCATTCATAAATTCAAATTTTTCTTTAAAAGGTAAATTAAATTGATGTTAGGGATCAAAAATAGAGACTATAAGATGGTTAAAATTTGAAGGAACCATAAAATGTATTATAATTTGAGGAAACCCAAATTTATGAAATTTGGGGATTTGTTTAGGTTCGGTCAGTTCAAGAATTTAAGGAGACTGGTTAATTAAGCAAGTGTTGACCGGATTAGTAGAAAGAATTGCTAAGAGGTAAGTTATGAAATACATAAATGTACATTTCTCCTTATGAGATAAATTATTAAATATCCATGTATATGCTTTGTGATATGAATCCTTTATTGGATTACCTTCTTCATGTAAACACATAATGTATAAATGACTTGGTTACTTCTTGAACCAAGATCATAAACAAGCCTTTGATATGTATGATATATGGTCTATTAACCAAAGCTGAAATTTTGTGAACCTCTTATTATGATGACCTATGATATGCATAAGTATAGAACGCTTTTCCCAATAAGAGTAAATTCATTGGTCTATGTTCAATGTGCACAATGGAAGCCCAGCTTATAGGGTTTTTAACAGTGTTCCACCTATAACGGGCCATGAGCTCTAGGCATATACCCGCGCAAGCATATGTGCACGTTAAGGTAGCAAGGCTACTAATACGTATGATATGATATCAGTTCTATCTTATATGTGATTTGATAATGTCATCCTTTGCAGGCATTCTTATGTTCCAAATGAGAATCATGATTTAATTTATGATATGATTTTGATAGTGCTATTGTTGAAAGCACTCACATTCTTCTTCAAGAATAAGCTTATGATTCTTTCATGCCCAGTATATGTGTATATATATTCATGATTTGACACTCAGATTCTTGATTTACTTAACGCATTTTTTTAGTTCATATCTTATTGAGTTGAAGGCTCATTCCTCTTCTGTGGATTTCAGGTGCTAGTGTAGCTCGAGAGAGAGCTAATCCAGAGGATAGAGCTTCTTGATTTCTTCTTCACAAGAAGCTTGGATGTATTTGTGCTAAATATTCTTTTTGTTATGTATATATATATATAAAAATTTGTCTATTGAGAAGTACAATCTTAGAGCTCTGTAGATAGATATGAATGGATGATGTTGTTGCCCTGGATGGTATTTGTAGTTTCTCCTTTGTTCCATATTGATGTTAGAATTGTTGTCTTTTGATCGGTAGGGAACAAGTGGAGATGTTATGATAAAAGATGATAAATTATAAGATATGATGTTTGCATTCAATAAGTGTATGCTATTATGTATGAAACAGGTTTAGTTAAGGGTTATACGGGTTTATGGTAGCCTTATGCCTACCCTTGCCCTAGGATTGTCACACCGGTGGTGTTGAGGTGTGACATAATTAAACTTGCTTAATAATTAAAAAATAATTTGGACATTTGGACTAATTTTATTACCTTAGCAAAAGGTGAAACTCTAACTCGGAAGAACTCTAAGACACCTACCGCCTGAAGCAAGGTATGTGTGCTAAACTCATTCTTTTCGAATTAATGCATTATATATTGTATCTATCTTCTTGTACCTTTATTTAAATTGGTAAAACATTAATTAAAGAACCAAAATATGATAAAAAAAAAAAGATAAAGATAAAATCATATTTTTCTTAAATCTGACCTAACCCATTTGCAAAAAGGGAGAACTGCATGAGTTTTGATTCCCATTCAAAGGGATACGCAGGCAAGTTATTTTACAACTTCAAATAAAAAAAAAAAACTTTCTTTTTCCCAAATTGCATATTTTATATTTTATTTTATCTTTGGGGAATGTGTGATCAACTTAGAACCCATAAGGGCTAGAGTTGACATCCCCTACTTTTGGGTTTTAATGCAATATTTAATTCCTTTTATTGCTTCTTTTACTTGGATGTTTTATTACTTATTTTTGCTTCATTCATCTTATAAATGTCATTTTATAACTATTCATAAAAAATGCATCTTTTTCATAAATCATAAGTTAAATGGAAAGCCAAATGTGAGTTACTTAAAACCAAAAACCTAGTCTTTGAGCTCAGTCCCGGTTCGAAGATCAAGTGATTTTTATTCATGGGTAATTTTGGAGTCAAATTGGGTTTTCCTTTCTTTTTCTCATAAAAATTAAGGTGGCAACTCTACAATAATTTTAAAAAGTAAAGTTAAAGAAATAATTTGCAAATATAAAGCAAAAGCTGTCTTTATTACTTGAGAAATCACCAAAATTAGCATTTTGATTCCTTGAGTGGACTGGACTAGTGTTCGGGCAAGGCCTCACAAATAGAAGGGGCAATCAGATCAAACAATAAATTTTTTGAATCAGTTTCTTCCTAATTGATGGGGCAACATCTGTTTAAGATATGTGATGAAACTCAATTGACCATTGATTGGGTTCATAATGATATTAGATCCATGCAAGTTCTAAAAGCAAACATAAATCCTTTTGCATCCAACTTCCATCCATTTGCTCTTTACAAATATGGAATAGATATTATTGGAAGACCCCTGAATGGACATGCCTTAATGGTGTTAGACTACAAAGTGCTGAATTTTAAAATGGAAGCACTCTTCTTCCATACCAATATCTCTTTTCGATTTGGAGAATCTCTCGAGATCACAATCGATAATAAATTTTATGTTCAAAAGAGAATAGTAAATTTTCTTAAGGAAAGGATTCAACATTACCAATCTTTTCTTTATCGCCCTAAACTAATAGGCAACAAATGAGACCATCAAAACCATATTGCAGAAAGTCATCACAAGTCAAATAGAGTCTGATGAATATAAAAATGGATGTCTTTTATCAGAATCAATGAAAAGGGGTAGTCAAAGCTCTAGATCATAGTTGAGTTGTTCCATATTTGTTCAAGAAGATCTTGTTTGGAACGAGTGTCATCCCAGTGAAATCAATTGTTTTTCCTTTGTGTGTCAATATTTCAATTTCTTTTGATTCATTTGCTTAAAAAAAAAAGAAAAGAAAAAGAAAGTTAACTAAGTTGAAATCCCAAAAGAGCGGTTTAGGCGTTAGTTAGAAAAAAAAAACTTGTTTTGAAAACCCGAAAGGGAAGCTCTAACAGAAATTAGTTCAAATTTGGATTTCAAAGTCAAATGGGATCATTCAAAAGTTCAATTACATTTGTCTTTTTCAATGAAAGGAAGATAATTTGTTTTATTCAAATGACAAGGGTTCAAACACATCATTCTCATTTGTACTACCACACTACTACAACTATGTAGTATATAGTCAAGTTTATCCCTTTTTATGTCAATTGTTTAAAAAATGGGAGTCGAATAATTCTACCTCCCTACAGAGTCATTTCTTGAGTCAACTATTTAGAGTCAACCATCTTTGTGTCAAAAGTTTCTTTCTTCAATCATCCCAATAACTAAAGAATCTTTAGAGTCAATTCACATCATATCAATCTATCACATGCCTTTATCCCACATCAAGGACATGTCCTTTATGTCTTTCATCTCATCTCTTAGCGAAAGCAGTCATATAGCAAGCTACCCTTATCTCTCGTTTGGGGCATGTAATCCAAAGCTATTATTAGTGAATCACTGCTTGGTCACAAGTAGCTTTTATCCATCATCCAAGGCATGTCTTCCAAATTTATCTCTTCTTGAGTCAAATATTCAATCATCAAGTCAAATAGTCTTTCTTTATTTTGAATGGTTTTTCATTCAAGTCATTGTCTCATGTGATAGTCCTATTAAATTCAATTGACAACGTATCATTCTAAAGTCATTGACCCATGTATCAATCTCGTTATGTCTAATCAATTAAGCATCACCCTAAGAGTCTTTTCAATCTCAGATAATACGAATAGCTTAGCTTTTTTTTTTCTCCATAAAAAATGCTACAACAACAAATCTATAAAACCTTTTAAAATCAACCACATTTCCTAAAAAGTTTCAATCCTCTTAAAAGGGTTTATCCTAAACCTCTTAAGATATTCAAACCTCATGATTTGTTCGTGAAAAGCCCATAAGACATCCATTGAAGCCAAAGGTCCTTGGCCAAAATGAAAATCAAATTATGGTGCTCAAACCTCTCAAAAGTTTAAACCCATTTAAGCCTAAGTTTCAGGGGCAAAATAAAAACCAATCCATCAGAATTTATATGTCAAATGAAGTAGGCTTGTCAATCCAATTCCTTGATAAAACCAAAGTCAAAACTCTCATGAGAGTCCAACCTACAAAAATTATCCTTGGACCTTCCAAATAACCAAGCCATCTATCGGATTTAAAGCCCATTACCCTTTTGAGGTTGGGTTAGGTGTGGGGACCGAAAGTAAACCCATCTCTTCTTAAATGATCTATGGATCAAGGTTTATGAGATCTAAACCATCAAAATCCATACCTAAAATGAATCCAAAAGAACCATTGGATCTCATAAATGTGAGCTAACCAATTGTTAAGTAGTCTTTAATACTGATTCAAAGCCAGATGCAAATTCGTCCATCCAATAAACTAAACAAAATGGGAATAAAATTAGTTTTGAAAAGAATCAAGAAGACAAACTTTCCAAAATACCTCAAATCAAAGCAAAATCCTTTGGTCCAAATTGAAACTACACAAATTAGTCCATCCAATAAACCAAACAGAGTGGGAACAAAATCACTTTTGAAAAGAACTAAGTAAACGGACTTTCCAAAATACCTCAAATCAAAGTCAAATCCTTTGGTCCAAATTGAGATTGATTTACTCAAGGCTAAACCAAACCATAACCTTTATGGTTTCAATCAATAGGCTAAACCTGACCATAGCCTTCCAAAAATAACCTTTATGGTTTAAACCAATTAACCTCAAGGCTAGACCTGACCAAAGCCTCCCATAAGTAGTTTCAACCAATCTGATAAGACCAATCAATATTAAGGCTAAACTTGATTATGGCCTTCCTAAAATAACCTTTATGGTTTCGACCGATCTTACAAGAACCAATCAAATGAAATCCAACCTCAGCCTTATAAGATAATCTTTACACCTAGACTGAGAATAGCATTATCCTCAATCTTGTATACTTGACCCAAACTAAATGTGACTTCAACTAACAACATTACCATTCCATTGTCAAAATGACCTCATACTTTGGACCAAATTCCAAGTCCAGGCCAAAATGACTAAGTCATCCTTTTCCCAAAAGTGGGGCATCCTACTAAAACCTCGATCACAAATCTGATATTTCTAAAAAATTATTACCCCAACACCAAAGAAATTTAGGTCAGCCTTTCACTAGCTTAAGGTATCCAATTCATCAAAGCATGCATAATCATATTAGACTTAGGATGCACTTCATAAATTGTCATCTTAACACCATAGTGGTTTAGGTCAATCTTTCACTGGTTTAAGGTATCTAGTCCATAAAAACATTCCCAATTTTTGCATACTTAGACTAGACTCAGGATGCATTTCATAGTCTCAACCCGGCAAATCGAAACATAACAGACCTTCCAAAATTGACTTAAAGCAGAAGTCAGGTTTTCCTTTTCTAAAATCAACCATCCTATGATAACCTTAAGGTTTGCATCCGACATCGGAAAAACATTATCATAAGCCTAACATAGAGTTAAAATCCCTCATTTTAAGACCTATAAAAGAGTTAGGTTTTCCTTTTCTAAAGTCAAACTATCATAAGATCAGGATTCACATCTTAAATCAGCATAAACCTATATTAGAGCTAGGTTTTCTTTTTCTAAAATCAACCTTTTGGGGTATCCTTAAGATTTATACTTTAAAACCTAGAGTGAAGTTAGGTTTGTCATATCTAAAGTCAACCATCCTGGGGCATCCTTAGAATTTACACTTTCCAACCTATAGTAGAGTTAGGTTTTTCCAAAATCAACCATCTAAGGGCATCTCTAAAATTTATACTTTTAAGCCTATAGTAGAGTTAGGTTCTTTCTTTTCAAGAATCAACCATCTTGGGGCATCCTTAGGATTCACATCTTAGATCTGGCATAAAGTTAGGATAAATTCCTAAGGGCATCTTTAGGAGTTTCTCTTTCTTAAGGGCAATTTTAGGATACCTTATCTAAGGGCAGTCCTAGAAGCTTTTTTAAACCTTCATAAAGGCAGCTTTAGGATACCTCCTTAAGGGAAGCCTTAGAAGCTTTTTAGACCTTCTTAGGATAGCCTTAGGACTCCTTCACCTAAATTTGATAAGGGATGCTTTTTTATTGCAGAAAATACCAAAAATAGAAGAACACTGAAAAATAAAAAAGCCCAAATTTGGCGAGTCAAATTGATACATTATCAGATGCTTCAAACTGGTCTCAAAATGCACTTATTTTGCTTCAAACAAATAGAATGTGACCCTATTCACTACCATCACTTTTACCCTCCAGAAATGGGTAAAAATGATGGGACAACTGAGAACAAATATTTTTGCATCCTTAAATATATTCGGGATTATGCCAAACTGACCGGCATCAATCGGGGCTCAAACCATCTTCGAAACGGCCAATAGGATTCAGAACCGTTCGAACGCCACCATGCAAGAGAGGAGGAGCCGCCAAGGAAAGGCAACGGCGCCTCCTTATAACCTCAATGACAGCTTATTGCACCTTTTGGCTGCCACCACCCCTTAATGGTGGCACCATTTACCCTTAACTATGGCTCCAAATTTTGCACAATCCCATATTGGAAACTTACAAGCTCTCACCCCCCAACCCTCTAATATATATATGAGGTCCGTCAGCCTTCCAAAAATACACTAGAATAGTTAAGTCAAATTTTACTTAACTATCTCTCCTTTCCACCTCCTTTTGTCATTTTTCTCTCAACATAAGCGGTTCATTTCTCTTTGAGCTCAAACCGATTTCTTTAGCTCCGTTGAGCTAGAGGAATGGAATACTAAAATTAATCTCTCTTTGAGTTAATTTTAGAAGTTGAAATTTTTACCATTTTGAAGGCTTGAATTAATTTTAGATTTAAATTTTTTACTAGTTTTGCTAAGGAGCAGCTTCGGTTCGGAAAATTCCAAGACGTCCGCCGCTCAAGTTTTGAAGAAAGGTACACTTCCCCTAAACTTATCTTTTTAATTTATTGCCGTATTTTTTATCAATTAAGGTATCTAAAATTACCCTAATTTAAGATATCTAAAATTGTTCTAATTTAAGATATCTTAAATTAGACATTCATCAAATTAATTACTCTTATTGCTTTGTTTAATTTAAGGCATCTTAAATCATTCTATCTTTTTCCTTTCTTTAATTTGGTAAAACGTCAAGCTAAAAAATTAAAACATAATAAAAGATAAAAGGTAAAATTAGACCTAACCCTTTGCAAAAAAGGAGAACTACGTAGGTTTTGATTCCCATTTAAAATAATACACAAGCAGGCTATTTCAAAACTTCAAATCCAAAAATCATAGAAAACTATTTTTTCAATTTATTTTGTTTATTTATTTTTCTCATTATTTTATTTTATTTTATTTTATTTATGTATTTTTTAAAAATATGTAATCAACCTAGAATTCATAAGGGTTATAGTTGATATCCCCAATTTTTAGATTTTGATTGTAATAATTAGTTTAATTTTACTTATGTTACTGTTTTATTTATTGTTTATTTTATTGCTTTATCTTTTATTGTTTTATTAATTTATTGCAATTCATTCATTATAAATGTCATTTTTTAAATGTTCATAAAAAATACATCTTTTTTATAAATCATAAATTAAACTTAAAGTCAAGTTTGAGTTATTTAAAATAAAAAATCTAGTCCCTAAGCTCAATCCTAGTTCGAAGATCCAGTGTCTTTTTCATTAGAATACAATGGAGTGAAAATGGGGTTTTCCTTAATTTTTTCCTTACAAATATTAAGGTGGTGACTTCCAAAATAATTTTCAAAAATAAAAAATAAAGAATAATTTGCAAATGCAAAGCAAAAGCCACCTTGAACAAAAAAAAATCACCCAAAAAAGCATTCTGATCCCAAGCGGACTGGACCGATGCTCGGGTAAGGCCTCACATTTACCTATTAAACTTCTTATTTTAAACCTACCAGAGAACCCTTATTACTCTAAAACTCTCTCGGCTAAATACTCCAAGACCTTAATATCATCACCTTAACTATCAAGCCTTCAAAAACCAAACGAGCTCTCACCATGGAAATTGAAGAAACCTTCTCTACACAGCAAACTTCAAAAGGAAACTCTCATATTACAGAAGTTCCACCATCAGAGATGTCTGCAAGCTATAAATATTCTTACTTGTGTAAACAAGGATTGATCCCCAATCTCTATTTTGATTTCATTGTTATGTCAACTCTTGGCATGAATGAAGGATGCAGTAAGTATTTGAAAACAATGGAATGGGAAAAATTGAATACACTCAAACCCGTGGCTTTTGAGTCATTCATTCTGCAATTTCTTATTTCTTTAAAAGTGGAAAAAGAGATGCTCCACTTTGTGGTACTAGGTAAGAAGTACTCCCTCACTGTGACTCAATTGCATTTTTTGGCTTTTATAATGAGGGATACAAGAAAATTCCAAATAGTTGGGATTATGAACAAACTTTGTATTAATTAACCTTGACTACACAATATAACCCTTACTCCTCAAAAAACTATGTTTTTAAAGATCCTATATTGAAATACATGCATAGGTTTATGATCTATAGATTATTTGGGAGGGGATATAATCATGACATTGTAGAGCATAATAATCTATTTATTTTATGGTTCATGGTATATGGGAGGAAGATAAATATTGGATATTATTTGGCCTCTCATTTAACCAAAGTGGTGAACTCTAAAGGATATATTTGAGTAGGTGGAATAATCACTATCATTACTAAGGGCCTCCATAGGGAGTTTGACTGGAATAATTGTCAAATGAAAAAGGTTTCAGATAATGATAAACTTTATCAAAATAGTCTGAGGGAGATGGATTTAATATGGAGAGAAGGAAATTCCTATTATTGATTGGAGATTTTTCAACATGATGTACCTTCTACCAAAAGGTAATGATTGAGAAAGAAAATATTGCTAAAGAGAAAAAAAGCATAAACTTTTCATATGATAATAACCCTCCTTATTTTAATGCAGCTATCATAGCTCGAATTAATGCATTTATTTGGAAAAAGATGTTTAAAATATAAAATTTATAAAGTTTATAATAATTGATTATCAACAATTTATCATATGAAATATGTATATTTAATGTTTCGCCATTTAATATGATAAATAAATAACTAAAAATTCTACGATGTACGGATGTACGGATCAATAATAAGTAATAAAATTGAAATAATAAAGTAAAATTTAAACCCAACAAACATAGAAAAGAAATTAAAAAGAAAAATAAAAATAAAATTATTAATAAAGCATATTTAAAGTATAATTTGCACAAAGCATGGTTCCATTAGAAAAAACAATATTCAATTTCAATCAATGTTCTCTAATATTTCCAAGGCCTATTTTCAATTTATTCAAGACCCGTGATATAGTCAAGTTCAACTATTAGAGTCTCTAAGGTTGATTAATAGAAGTAAGAAGTCTAAACTTGATTAATATCTCTAAAGTTTTATAGATGACCAAGATTTTAGAAGAATTAATTATTATGAGATCTCTGTATTTTAGTAAATTATATTAAAAAGTTTATGTGCTTTCAAAATTATATTAAAAAGATCCTACATTTTGTCTTCGTTACAATTTGAATTTCTTTTGTTAAAATTTTCAAATTTAGCATTTAAGCCGGGTGAAATGAATATTATACCCTTTATTATATACTAACGAAAAAAGAGGGAAATTGACTTCAAGAAACTGACTCTCCCTCTTCCCTCTTCCAACTTCTCTTAACTTGTCTCAACGTCCTCAATGTCCCACTATTTTTTTTTTTTTAAATCCTTTCTTCTGATTCTCATTTCGTGATTTTCATATTAGAGAGAAACACATTTCAGTTTAACTCTTGACCAAACGTACTGATTTCGCCTGTGTTTGCGAAGAGCATAAATTCCATCGAGGTAAGTGTCCTGCTGCATTTTTATTTTATTTAGTTAATAGTTTAAGGATGGTGAATGTTGTCCCATTCTAACTTGGCAATATTTCATTTGTTTGTTTTGATTTGGGAATGTTTCATTTCTGCATCTGTGTTGATTAATGGGTGGCTATTTGCATTGTTCTTTATTGTAGGTTAAAATATAATTTTTCTTGATTAGTGGTATTTTTTATTGTGTATTTTGTTATTGTTTATTATTTGTTGAAGTAGACGATAAAATTTTTGCATATTAGGATTAGGGTTTTATGGTTTTATGCTAACTTTTAGGGGTTTTGCTTTTTCAGTTGTTGGAGACTGTAAATTAATAGTTTATAGTTATTTTTTATTGTATATGGTTTGAAAATCATTAAGGTTAATTACTATAAGGTCCTTACAGTTTGGCAAATTATACTAAAAAGTTTTCGTGTTTTCAAAATTATATTAAAAAGACCTTGCATTTTATCTTCATTACAATTCGAGGTCCTTCTGTTTAAATTTTTCAATTTAGCAGTTTAAGCTGGGTGAAATAACTATTATACCCTTTGTTATATACTAACAGAAAAAGAGGAAAACTGACCTCAAGAAACTAACTCTCCCTCTTCCATCTTCCAAGTTCTCTCAACGTCCACTATTTTTTTTTTTCAAATCCTTTCTTCTGAGTCTCATTTCATGATTTTTAGATTGGAGAGGAACATATTTCAGTTTAACCCTAGACCAAACATATTGATTTTGCCTGCGTTTATAGAGAGCGAAAATTCCATCGAGGCAAGTGTGCTGTTGCATTTTTATTTTACTTAGTTAATGGGTTTGGAATTGTGAATGTTGTCCTATTGTAACTTGGAAATGTTCCTTTTATTTGTTTTGATTTGGGAATGTTCTATTTTTTGCATCTGTATCTATTAATGGTTTGAAATTTCTCTGTTATCATTCTAACTCATCTGAATGGTTGTCTATGAAGCTACTGTAGTAGTCTGTTGCTCACTCCACATTAGGCAATTTTTAATAAATTGCCCCTATTGACAACATTTGAGGCAGGCACTAGTATGTTGTCTACATTCCCTACAGTGCCTCTTACCACAAAACTTACATACTAGCATATTGGGCATCTGAGTAATAGATCTCGATGAACCGTGAGAAAATCCAGAAGCTGACTGTACTGGAGCACCTTTACCTTGATTCCTCCTCCTCTAACTACCTGATTGTGGTCTCTGCTTAATTCTAGATGCTATATCAAACTGTCTCTATTGGGAACTTCCCTCCTATTTTCTGGATTATACACTAGATCCCCATTTTCTTTTATGTTCTCTATTTGCCCTTTCTGCTTTATACTTCTCTTTTATTTGATTGGCTTTGTCAATAATTATTGTCAAATAAGTAAATTTCGTAGATAATAGAGCATTATGCAATGATGCATGCAATCCCTTTTTGAATCTGCTTATAAGATTAGCTTATGTAGGTGCTATTCTGATAGCATATCTGCTCAATTGAATAAATTCATCAGCATATTTTTCCACACTTTTGTTGCCCTGCTCTAGCTATTCAAATTGAATAATATTTCTGGTTTTCACTCCCTCTATAAGGAATTCATTTAACAACGCCTGTCTAAACTGGGACCAGGTAGGAGGATGATCACTGTACAATTGAGGCTCTATATGTCTGGAAAACCAGGTTCATGCCTTCCCTTTCAACAGTAAATCCATTAATTCAACATCCCGTGTATCAAAACATGGCAACCTCCTTACAACTTTCTCAATCTGCTCTAAAAAATATATAGGTTCTTCTCCTTTATCACCTTTCAATTCAGGTAAATTAAACTTCAGAAAATTAAACATACTCACTCCGCCTTCATCTATAATTCGGCGGCCCTCCTGAATAATAGGCTCACCAGAAACAACTACAAGTGGTACTGGTGTTAGTGGAATAGCTGGTGCAGCAGAGGGTGGTACTGCTGGTGGCAGCATTACCTATCTTTCTCTTCTCAATTTCCCTAATTCACAGTGTAATTCCAACATTCCCTGCATAATCTCTGCCCTCCAGGGATCTTCACTACCCCTGGTACTGTCTATCCTTCGTCGGGGATGGGGAGGTTCTTTTATTTCCTCCCTAACCAAAGACTCATTAGAGGCTATCTCTACCTCTCTATTAGTTTCTCTTTCTCTGTCACGTTTTGGCTCTGAAGCGAATTCTCATTGCCTTTTAGCCACTATAAAAAGCAAATACAACAATTTAGTATGGTACAGTATCATAGAATACACATATACTTGATGAATACAACCAAAGATGAAACATAAATTCCTATGCTCTGTGGTTTACTTATGTCCTATTAATACTATATCTATATACTATTCATATACATCTAAGCTCTGATACCACCTCTTTCACATCCCAGAATTGAAACAAGATGGTCATTGGATGCAGAAACAGCCAATAGCTATCGACACTCGTAGAACCCTTAACATCTTCAATTATTTATTATTGTTACTTAATTGATTACTTTTTGTTTTGTACTCTGTAATTCAATTACTGTTACATCTCATTAATCATGCCACAAATATAATTTATCTGCATATATATGTATTTCACATTAAGTTATACATACAACTACAACCAGTCACAAATCCATGGAGCAGCTAAATATTACACAAAGACATAATACAAATATTTACATTGTCAAAAATTAAACTGATGGTTCCACGTAATAAGAAGATTTGGAACCCGCTTACTACTCATGACTTGAAAAATATTAAATCGCTACAAAGTGAGTATAAAATACTCAGTGAATTCAATATACATCATATCACAATAGAGTTGGATAATCAACAAGAAAATAAGGTAAACAAATATCAATTAACAGGTTTTGCACACCAGTTAACATATGAGGAAAAATTGGATAGCAGTAGTAGTCTGTATCAAATAAACATGTCATAAGTACACAAGTCATATGGAAATAACAGATAATGGGCCTTAACACATATAACATGATATAATTTACATGTAAATTACATAAGGCGGGTCAAGCTTTATGGCTAGGACATTAACCCTTCTCAGCTAGGGATCATAACGTTTAGAAAATGGCTTGAAAATGGATGGAGAATTGAACAAAGTGGTTTGACCAAAGAGAAGAAAAGAAGAAGATGAAGAAAAATATTGGGAAATTTGGCTATGGTATTTATAGATGAAACTTTTGAAAATTAGGTTTTCCACCCTAAAATTTTTTATATTTACTTTTAACCCTAAAGTTTTCTGTAACTAATTCTGTAAATTCTATTCAGTTTCAAATATCAAAGTGGATAGTGAATAAGCTTATTTTTAACTGTAGTTTAATATTATACTGCTTTTGAAAAAATTATAGATCCTAGACAGGTGATTTTCCAAAATATCCCTGAAGTTTCACTTATTTACGATTTTGCCTTTCTATGGATTTTTCATCATTCTTAACACTTTCCCATACTTTCTTTATATCAATAACTATCATTATTCTTTATCTCTTATTACTCATGTGTCTAATAAAAATATTTTTAAATTTAATACTAAACTAATTCTTTAAACTGAATAATTATTATCGTTATTATTAGTCTGATACTTAAGAAAACTGACTAGTAACTGAAATAAAATTTTAGGATATTATAACATTGATTGCCACAAGCACACATCTTATTGTAAAACTTAGGTTCATTCCCACTTTTGGCTGTAGTGGCACTGCTTGAAGATATTAAAAAAAAAAAAAAAACTAAAATCATCAGTTTGAAATACGAAAAAAACTTGAGCTCACAGATACTCAAATTACCTGAGCTCACTAACACCCATGAACCTAAAACGAAGCAACAAGTAACCACATTACCTTCAAATCAACTTCTTATAAGTGAATGATAAACTATCATTTATTCTATTCTTCTTTTTCAGCTTGATTAGGTGAATGAGATATTTTAGTGTTACTTTTAAATATAACAAGTGAAAGATTTTTTCCCTTTTTAAAATTACTCCCTTAACTATTCTAAAGGGTATTTTTGGTATTTAAAAAAAAAATTATTAAAAGTTGACTTTTTATCCACTGACTGACGAAAAAATACAAAATTATTGATGAAATGACCTAATGATATAATCGAAACAAAATGTAAGATTTTTTAATATAATTTTAAAAATACTTGAATTTTTTAATATAATTTATCAAAATACAAAGATGTTATAATAATTAACTTATTTTAGAACTATTAGTCATAAATAGCAGTTTTATAACTATCAGTCATAAATAGCAGTTTTAATACTATTACAGTCTTAAATACCAGTAGGGTATGAGGTCAAAAAAAAAAATTGGCATAAGTGATTTTCAAACCATAACAAACATTTGTTGGACCATATTTGCCGAAAGAAAATTGGAAGTTCTCATAAAAAACAAAAATTATAAAATTGTAAAGTGGACATAGAAATATTATATATTCTCTTATGATAAGCAGAACTTAAAATATTTGATCGTAAAATTTCATTTTCTCCCATGTTATAAAATATGTTAAAAATGTTATTTAAAATATTATGGGAAAAATCCTTGAGTTTTCATAATTTTTGTTAATAAGCCCTTAAAATGTTTTGAGCATGTTAAGCACCTGGATTTTATAAATTAAAGCAAAAATACCGAAAAGCCAACATAATTAATATTTTTATCTGCTTATTGAGCCAAAATTACTTTTACTCCTCCAAAAATATTTTTTAATCTTTATATTTTTCTTTTAATTATTTAAGCATCTAAATTATATATAATTATTTTTTAAAATTTTTTATCATTTAAGCATATAAATTATATATAATTATTTTTTACATTTTTTTCTACTTTTATAATTAAATAAATGAATAAAATCAATTAATATCAATATTAAAATTAATTATATTTTTGTAATTTAAAAATATTATAACAAACACAAAAAAAATTATCTTAATTATATTTAACTCATTTTTAAATAACCATTGTGTGAATTCAAATATCCATTAAATTAAAATAATTAAAAAATACAAATAAATTAAATATTTGAATTTATTTTATAGCATAAGATAAATGAATTTAAATAAATAAATATTCATATGCGTCGCACATAAACAATAAGACAAAGCATGTGTAGCCCAAAATTTTATACTATGTATGTTAGAGTAAAAGTATATAAAAGATGAATAGTAATAATAAAATTAACTAAAAATCATCATGTTTTATATATAACTTTAAGCAGTGGAAATTGAGTCATAAATATCTTCAATTATTACTTATTGCTTGTTGCAGGAATAATTACAAATTATAAAGGAAATTTTTTTGAATTCTTCTCTCAAATTCAGATGGTGATTTTTTTTTACCTCAATGAGAGCAAATCTAAAGACCTCTATATATATCATTCACCATTAACTGCCCATCACAGTTAATGGTGATAATGGGTAGTTATTTTTAAAAAATGGAAGAAGAAAATGGGAAAAGTTGACCACTAATATCATGGAGTGACCAACTCCATGTTTTGAGAAAATAAGTTTACATTCTCCCACTTGGTTCACGTTTTTCACCATTTTCTGCAGTGAGATATAAGAATATATGAATTATGGCGATAGTACTTAAAATTAAGTATTCTCTTCCATATATTAATGAATAAACTATATGTTTATTTTAGGTCCTAACTTTAAAGATATTTTCCAAAATAAAAAAAATTAATATGTATACATAACTCAATAAGAAAATATCATATTAAGAGTTTCATTAAAATAATATCGTTCTTACAACGAAAAATTACATTAAGAAACTAAGTCTCATTCTTTCAATATGATTCTTGAATTTATGTGGTAACATACTCTTAGTCAAAAGATTAGCAATCATAAAATCATTGCTAATGTGTTCAATATGCACCATTTTATCCTTAACACATTCCTTTATGGCTAGATACTTAATGTTAATATATTTACTTCGACTACTACTTTTATTATTCTTATCCATAAAAACAGTAGTTAAATTATGTAATATCCTAGAAAGTTATAACTTATATGCATGAAATCCTAGAAAGTTATAACTTATATGCATGAATTAATTCTTAGTATGTGGTTTAAAGGCATTGAAATTATGGGAAATAATTTTAGAGACACAGTTAGAAAGCGAACAAATTACTTTTCCGGAATCGTCGGTGTCAGGAACACTACCGATAAATTAATTGTCTGGTCAACAGATGAATTTCTAATTTTGACTAGGGGATAAAAGATCACATAAATGCATGTGTAATTTTGATAAAAAGAAAGAGAGGAAAAACATTTAGGAATACTGAAAAAGTAACTGATGGCAAAATCGTAAATAAATGAAACTTCGAGGGGAATAGTGGAAATGAGTCTGTCTGGGTTTCAGAATGACTTTGAAACTATTTTTATAAATAAGTATAAATTAAAATAAGTCTTTTGATTCCCCACTTTGAAATCTAAATCCCAATAGAATTATCAAAATAAATTATAGAAGAAGTTGGGGTCAAAGTATAATTACTTGAAAGTTTAAGGACTAAAATATAATTTGACATTATGACTTAATATACAAACAACACTTAGATAATTTTTTGTTCATCTTCTTCCTTTTTCTTGTCTTGGCCGAAACCTTGCTTCAATCTTCCATTCATTTGTTCTTCATTTTTCCAACCAAATTCCTTAAGAAAAATCAAAGAAAGCTTGGATTTAAGCTTAGTTCTTCTATTTC
>CANXYC010586246.1:0-11641 GCA_948193065.1 Aleurites moluccanus | reverse complement strand
TATATATATATATATATATATATATATATATATATATATATATATATATATATATATAATATTGTAAAATATCTATAAATTAATATAGTTGAAATTAAAAAATTTATTAATTAATAAAATATTAATTTAATTTATTAATCTAAATTGAATCCGTATAAAATTATTATATAATAAATATTATTAATTTATTAAATATTAATTTATAGAGATTTTATTATATATGAAAAAGTTTTTGCTATACAATAAAATTTTTATAATATATGGTTGAAATTTATAAATTATATTAATTAAAAAAATATTAATTAATTTAATTTATTAAAATTATAAAAAATTATTATATAATAAAAATTATTAATTTATCGTTTATCGAGTAATAATTTATAAAAATTTTATTATATTAACGTTTTGAGTATAATAAATAAAATTAAATATTTAATTTACAAGAACTTTATATTTTTTTTATATATCTATATATTTGAAAAAATAGAGCAAATTAAGAAGAAAGAAAAATTTTGAAAAATTATTTTGAAAATAAAAAGATTTTTAGTTTTTCCTTCATCAACAAGTATTTTTTTTGTTGGTTAATTATTTTCTAAGCAATTCAATTTATGAAAAATACAATATTCTTTGAAGAAAACAAGTAGAGCCTTAAGATCTAACAATAGGATAAATACAAAGTATTTCATTTCCAATTAGGTGTTATAGATTTATCTCATGCATTAATGTGATAAAATATTTTAATTAATATATATTTTTATTTTATTTTTATTTAATAAAAAAATATCGATATTTTATTTATTTATTTTATATATTATTATCTTATTATATTAATGTATATAATTAACGGAGGTTAAAATTTTCTGTAACTAGAGATTAGTTGAGACAAATATATACAATTATGTGTCTAATTTTTTTTTTTTTGAAATTAAAAATAAAATGAATTAAACTTTAAAAAATTTTATATTTTTTAATTTAAAATTGACTTATAAATAGATTCGTATAAGTGATTAAAATCAATTTTTGACATTTAATTTCCTCATTGCTATATTGAATTCAGTAAAAATTCAACAATTGAATGTTCAAAATTATAATAAATATTCAAAATTAAATTTTATATGTCAAAATTTTTTCCTCAACGATAAATTGTTTATAATTAATAGATTTCATAAAATATTGTTTCTTTTTTAAATTAAAATATAATCTCAACATCACTAAATTAAAAGATTGGTTTATCATATGCCTAATTTATTTTGATTATGAAATTATTTGAAAAAGAGAAGCAATACGATCAAATGTTCAACGCCCACAACCCACTCTTTCAATTTTCCTTTTTATTTCTCTATCACCTCAAAATTCCTTCTTAGTATCAGTTCTACTCAAGATGGGGTCTACAGTTCACATCAATTTATGAACTTTGAAGGTAATTCGGCTCAATTATTTAATGTTCAAATTATTTTTAATCGATTTTTAATATTTTTTATTTTATTTTGGATCAAATTTTTATTTTATTTATTTAAATATATTAAATTTCAAATGAAAAAAAAAGCTTTTTAAATCGATCTTAATTAATAATATTATAGAATTGTTAAAAGTCTTTTCATTTATATTGTATTTAATTTTAATTTAATATTATTTTTTTATTGTAGTATAAATTTTTTTTTATATATATATATTTTTTTTATTTTTTATATGTAACATATTAATTATAAAAAATATTAATATGACGTATAAAAAAGAAAAATTTCAACGCCCATTATGGGCACACAGAATGGTTTTTGATTCTGGTTTTGAGTGGGCCTCACATGAGACTGCTTAGCAGGTGACTCGGTGTTTGTGGGGTTTTCGTAGCAAAAGAAGTCCAAAAGCCAAACGCCCAACGCGTAACCACCGGCAAAATAGCAGACGAGGGAGAAACAGAAGTACTATTTGTGGGACAATCTACCAATGCTCTGGGAAGCATTTGGTTTTACAAATGTAAAGTATGCAACAATTGAGAATTTAAAATAGTTGGATTGGCAAAATTGATTTACCCATTATTTAGGGGCTGTTTGGTTGGCCAACTAAACACCCCTAATTGCCGATTGCAACATGCGCGTCGCCAATTGAAAAAATTTGTGATGTTTGGTTGGCCAACTATAAACTTCGATTATAGCAAAATTACTCTTCAATCGACAAATTTCATAAGCATAAGCTGCTTTTAGCGATTGACGATTTGACAATCGCTCTTTTATACCAATTGCACATTTAGCCATTCTATTAAATACCCTCTTAATTTATCAAAAATATCAATTTTTTATAAAAAATTTTATTTATTAATTTTGATGCATAAATAATAATACTTTTATAATTAAAATTAAAGTGTTTTTCAATATTATCCGATATTCGATAACTATCGACTTTGATTTATTTAAATTCAAATTAAATAAAAATTTTTAAAAAATAAAACTCTATTAATATTTATTTTTTCTGTTTATACTACTAAAATTTAAAAAATTTTTTAAATGGTGCCAGCTCCTTAGTATTTGAATTTTGATTATTCATAAAATGAGTTCTGTTAAGGTTTTGTAGAGAAATGAAGAACTTTGACAATTCAACTTTTGCATAGTCAAAGAATTGAAAAGTGAAATTGACAGGTGACCTGAAGCCATATCTGTGCTTCTAAACTACTTGAGAAACAAGTCTCTCTTTCCCACCCCCACCAAAACAAATTAATCAATGCTTTATCTTATTTTCTAGAATCCATATACAGTAGAACCTCTCTAAATTATTACAATTTAATTAATAAAACAAAATAAATTTATTTAAAATATTTTTATTCCCTATTGTCTCTTGTGATTGGACATGTCCCTCCTCTTCACTTCTCCTATTAGACTGTTACTAATCACAACACATCAAAACATCAAAATTATATATATATATATATAATTTCAAGTCTTATTTTTTAAAAAAATAAATTTCAATTCTCAATTTAATTAAATAGTAACAAATTTAATCTTTATTTTAATTAACATTTTTTGTAAAATTTAATAAATAAAATATTATGAATGATTTATTTTTAATTATTAAAGAGAAAATAAATTTAATATAGTATACATTAATTGTTCTATAATAATAGTACACTATGAATTTATAAAATATTTTTAAAATAAATATTTGAATGAAAATTTATATTAATGAAAAGTAATTAGTTAAATGTTTTATTTAAATAATATTATAGTAAAATATTATTTTATATTTATTTAACTTTTTTAATATTTATCATTCTCAAGTTCATTCTATTTTTATTTTGCTATTTTTATAAGAGAATAATTAAAACTTTAACATTTTTTTATTAAATGAAGTTGAAGATAGTAAAATAAATAAATAAAATCAAAGATATGAATTAAGTGAAAATTGAAGTTTAAAAAATTTATTTAATAAATTTACTATTTATTTTTTATAAATTTAATTTTGACTGAAATTTAAATTTAAAGAAGTTTGAGTATTTATTTTATTTTTAGATTATAACATTAAAGAATAATTATAACACTACAGAAAAATTTAAATTATAACACTTTATTTACACTTAGAATAAATACTAAATAAACAAATATATTTAAAAATAAATACTATATAAAATTTATTTAAAATATATTTATTAATGATTTTGATGTGTTATGATTAATAACAATCTAATAGTTAATAGTTAGATTCACAAGAGAAACAATAGTGAATTAGGTATTTTAATTAAATTTATTTTATCTTATTAATTAAGAAACTAATTATTAATTAACAACATAATCTTGTCTCCCACGTTATCAAATCATCAATAAACTTAATTAATTCAACAATAAACTATTCAATGTTATCTCAACAATTTTTTATGTATTGTCAATGTTAACCTCTAACTTATTGCCAAAGTATCTAATTAACTACTATATATTTAAAGATTTTTTTTTTCAGCCTCTAACTTATTGTCAAAATATCTAATTAATTACTATATATTAAAAAATATTTTTTTTATTATTATTGTTTCATACCAATATACAGTCGCGTAATTAGGGGGACAAGTAGAAATTTTAATCTTTTAAATTACTTAAAAATGTTTACATAATTAGTACTTCGTTAGTTTCAAAATAAATATTTTAATTTTAAAATATAAAATTATTAAAATTTTTTTTTGTCTATTTTAATCTTCCTAATTTATTTATTATTTAATTTATTAATTATCTTAATCTCTATACATCTTTTTAATTCTCTCACATCTATATTTTTTAATTAATTTTTACACTTTTCAATATATTTTTAATAAAAATATTATAATCAAATTAAAATAAAATATATTTTAAATTAAAAAATTAGATAATTAAATTGAGACATCTTAAAAAAAAATTAAGACGTTTATTTTGAGACGGAATAAGTATAATTTTTTAATTAGTGCTTTTAAATTTTTAATTGGTCTCTAAATTTAATATTTATAAATAATTTTAAATATTATGCACATGCTATATATAAATATGGAAGACTAATCAATTAAAAATGTACTGTTATAAGAAATAATTAATTATTATTATTTGAAGTAAAAATTATTGAAAAATTTAAAAATTAATATTTTATTTTTTATTTATTCTCTTATTAATTTTAACTCTTCAAATAAAATTTATGAATTCCACTTGTTAACATTCTTAACCACAAAATTAAATATACTTGGCATTATTTAACTATTTATGATAAATTCATAAACTGTCCAGATTCAAAGGATATATAGTTTTTTATATAAATTTAAATTATTTATTATTAATTTCACGTTAGATACAAATACCAAGAGATTTCTGGAATAATTAATATTATTAACATTTAGAGAATCTAAAAGTACATAGTTGCATATATATATATATATATATATATATATATATATGATTAATAATTAGAAATTGTTTGATTGGTCAATTAAATATTCCTAATTATTAATTATCAATATACACGTTATCAATTAAAAAAATTTATAATATTTGGTTGGTCAACTAAAAACTCCGATTATGATAAAAAATTTTTTAAATCGGTAAATTTCATAAGCAGCTATAAACTGCTTTTAGCGATTGGCGATTTGGCAATCGCACTTTTATATCAATCAGATATTTAGCCATCGCTCTACCAAATACCCCCTTAATCTAATTAACCATATGCATATAATTAGTTAATTGTATTAATTCATTAATCAATTAAAATAATGTAATTAATTGATTATACCTATACCCTGCTAACTAATATTTATGCAACAAAATTTGGTGTATGACATCATGAAAACTGCTAGTTATATAAGTCAAGGTCCTTGTATACCCCATTCTATATTTTTGCTGAAAGGTTCCATGTTTTGGTCTTCGAGATTATTTTAAGAGTTGAGAGTATTATTGTCTATTTTTATATAATATTTTTTTATCTGTCATATTTTAAAATTTTAAAAATTTTTATATATTAAATTTGATAGTTTAAATTTTACGCATATATAATATATTTTTTATTATTTATTTAATTTTTATTTAGTAATAAAAATATATCATTTGATTTATTATATTAAATATTATTAAATTATAATTTTTAAAAATTTTTAGGTCTCAAAAATATGAAACATAAAGATTACTATATAAATTATTTTAATTATTACTCTGAAATCTTTATATTTTGATCAATTATATTAAAAAATCTCTATATTTTTTAATTTATATTAAAAAATTTTCGTTGGACAATTAAATCATTTCATCTATTTTTTTTTTTTCCGTCAATCTAATACCAAAAATACCCCCTACAATAGCCATTCTTCATCCTTTCACAAAAATTTTCCAGACCCAATCCATTTTTACGCCATTTCTTCTACTCCTTACCATCATTCCCGAAACCCAAAACCGAATCTTCACTTCAAAATCTCCTTTCTTTTCCTTCCAAGCCTATGCCCACCCTCCATTCCCGCTCTTCTCTTCTCTCCACCCCTCGTTTGGACCACCCTGCTGCATACTTTTGAACGTCTTCTTCAATTTATTAGAAATATACTAATTTGAGACACATAAGAGGGGATTCTTAATTTTGGTGTTGTTAAAATTTTCCAACATTATGTTTTGTTTGTCTGTATTGATTCTGAACCTGAAAAAAGTTGATTTCTTTATTTATTTCTTTCTTGAATTTTTGTTTTTGAAAAAAGAAAATGATTGATTGTTTGTCTCCTTTTTCCGGGAAAATGTTGGGTATTTCTGGGGGAATTTTTTTTAAATTTTTTTTTAGCTTTGGTAAGGTCTAATCTTTCTTTCTTTTTTTAACTGAAATTATTTGGTCGGCTCAATTATTTCATTTTTCTGGGTTTAGATTTGAAAATCTGTTTAAATATGACCCTTAATCACTATATCTGGGATTATTCCATCGACAATTCTTGCTTGCATGTACCAAAACTTGCTTAAATAACCAAATATATAGTTAATATTTCTCTATTGTTTGGAGGTTTCAGTTTAAATTTCTTCTCTACTACTAGTCTCCAAAGTTGAAGTTCATAAATGGAACTAAAAATTTAAGACTAGAATTATTAAAATTGGTTAAAGTTTATTGCTAGAATATTTGGACAATTTGCTAATCAACGATCTGAGGCACAAAAGAGAGGGGATTCTTAATTTCATTCCTTATAGGAAAATGATTGTGGTGAAGGTGATTGTGACGTGATTGTGGTGAAAATGAAATGGTATTTGAGTAAAAATTAAATTAAAAATAAAAGATATTATAGACTTTTTATATAGATTTTAGAGATTTTTTAAATTTTAAATTTTAACGGAATTAAAATATATAAATTTTTTAATAAATTTTAAAAATATAGAGACTTTTTAATATAATAAGCTAAAATATAATAATTTTAGAGTAATTAATTATTATTTTAATAAATTTTATTACGGAAATTCATGTCTCTTTAATTTTAATTTTTTTTTTAAAAATAAATTATTATTTAATTTCTAAAATTAATAAAATAATTATTTTATTTCAAAAAACTAAATATTTAGTCTTTAATAAAATATAATATTGTCTCATTTTACTTCATTTTTTCATTTACTTCCCTATTTTTCTTCACTTTCTTTTATTTATCTTTTTTTTAATCCAATTTCCTTCATTTTATTTTTCAATGATATTATACTGATTTTTAGTTATTTCTAAATTGAAATATATGTACATTTATTATTTTATATTTTTAAATAAATTTATTTTATTATCGTAATTTTTTTTTTTTAAATTTCTATTTCTGTCTTAATGTTATTTTATAAAATTTATGCGTCTGCTCATGTTTCTATATATATAAATTGGTTAGCGTATATCACATAATAAATGAAAATATTTTTTTTAATTATTGTGTTTATTTATTTTTGGAATTTTTTTAAATATCCAATTCTTAGATTTAGTTAATGAAAAAAACTTTCATATTGGTATTAAAAATTCAAAGAAAAGAAAAATATCATGGCATGTTTCAACCTTAAAATAATAATTCCTCCATTCTATATAAATGTTTAAATTTTTTTTATATGTCCTAAATATTTAATTATTTATTTTTTTTAATCTAAATTATATTTTATTTTAATATTATAATAATATTCTTATTAAAAAAATATAGATAATAATTAAGAGATAACAAGATTAGAAAGGTGGGGAGAAATTAAAATAATAAATGAATTAAAATTATAAAAAAAAATTAAAATGTATTAAAAATAATTATGCATTTTGTAATTAAAATATTTATTGTAAAATGGATGAAGTAAAATTATAATTAAATAATAAAAATAATTACCACGGAAATAATAAATGTGTAATAAAAACTAAATTTGTGGTAAGAATTAATTTGTTTTATCCAACATTTCCTCATAAAACATATTAAATTTGTAGCAAGCATACACACACACTATAGTAATGAACAATTATTTATTTTAATTTGTATATAAGAATTGATTTTTTTAATGAATATTTTAAAAATTAAAAATTTAAATAATATTAAATAAATAAATTTAAAAAATAAAATAAATAATTAAAAAGTAAGGATTTTGACTTATTACCTAAAATTATAATATAATGAAATACAATATTATTAATATTTTTTTTATCCAACTCTTTTTTAATTAATTTATTTATATTTGTACGAAATAATTATTTTATAATTATATATTATTTAAAATAACAGTTTTCAACGAATATTTTTAAAATATTCGTTAAAAAAATATATAAGAATTTGTAATTATAGGAGATTATCACTAGACAACAACAACTACATCCATCAAGTTAACAACAAAAATAACTAACAACCATCATCAGATAATTTGATTGTGAGCTTTTTAAATGCATATATACACAAAGACATATAATTTATAAACACTTACCACTAATTAGGGTCCTATGTGAAAGATTGGTTATGCACTTTCTACATGCATATTAGAGTCCTGTGTGAAAGATTGGTTGTGAACTTTCTACATGCATACACACACAATTAGCTAGATTAGTGAATTAAGAATTAAAATGAAAAATAGATATTTAAATTAGGGATATTTAAACCTCAATTTCAAAAAGAGTTAGTTAAAGAGAATCACTGTATTGGGTTAGGAATTCTTAAATTCAATTAAGGAACAACAACAATAATATAACTGAAAAGAAATCAAAAGATTGAAGTCATAAAAATGACTTTTGTGTTCAAAACTCTAAAAATAGAGTAATTAACTTATTGTGAAAGACTATCTATGGATAATGCACATAATATGAGGAATAATTATAAATTCCGAAATAAAATTAGTTCTATCAATTATAAAATAAGAGTGAAAATACATAGTTAAATAAACAAAAAAAAATTATCTTGAAAAATTATGAAAAACTCTTTGCGGTGAAAGCAAGAATATTAAGAAGAAAAATAAGTAAATAAAATCTAGGAATAATATTTTAAATTATATTTTATTTGAGAATAAATTTATTTAATAAATAATTTATTAATATACTTTCATATTTAATAACAAATTAATTTATTATTTTAATTTCTCAAGTGTGTCCAATTAAATATGAAATTAATTTTAGAGTTAAATTCATCCCTGATTTTTTAAAAGTTAAGACTTTCTTCTAATTAATATTAGGGTCTTAATTTGATCACTAAAAAGGTATTAATTTCTAACTCTCTTTGGTGGAGCCTGCGGGTTAGCTTGGAAGCACAAAAATTTGCTTCTATTTGAAGGTAATGTTGATGCCATTTTAAAAGTTGCAAGAGAGTTTCAAGAGGCAAGTAAGCTGCACTCTATGACTTCCAATCGTCAAGTGAGAGATGTTTAGATTGTGGGATCGAATAGAATTTTCGAATAAAAAAATATGAGGGTAAAAGAAATTTTAAATCTCAAAAAAATAATTGAATTAAATCGAATTAAATTAATGTCACGAAATGAGATTAGAGATATTTTGAATTTTGTATAGAAAATCGAACCGAATTGGATAATACCTAAAATTATTTTATATTTTTAAATTAATTAACTAATTTATATATATTTATAATAATTATAATTTATAATATATACTTATTTTTATATTTATATAATTATAAATTTGTAATACATATTATATATACTACTATTTATATATATATTTATATTCATATAATTATAAATTTGTAATATAATTTATATATATTATAAAATTATATCTAAATATTCAAATATTCAAACCGAACCGAATCATACATAAATTTTTCTGAAATTTATGAACAATACTGTACTAAATTTTTGAGATAATTTGATATGAATATTTTTTTTATTCTATTCTGAATCGAAAATTCAAAAATTAAATTTCTAAAATTTTAATTAAATTCAAAAATTTTCAAATCCATAACTTTATCCGAACCGTACTCACCCTTTTGCAAAGTCCCTTGACAAAAGGACGGGTCAAGCTAAATTATGATGGGGCTTCGAAAAGGAACAAAGAGGGAGCAAGCACAGGGGAACTTGTTAAAGATTATCAAGGTAAGTGACTTCATGGTATTGTTCAAAATTTAAGCAATTGTTCTGCAGTTGAGGTGGAGCTTTGGGAAGTTAGAACGGGGTTACAATTGGCTTGGGAGAAAGGCTTTAGGCAAGTTGTAGCAGAATTAGATGCATTAGTCCTGTTGCAACTCATTCCAGATAAGGAAGTCAAATTTAGTCCTCATCAAGCTCTTATCAATGACATATATTGCTTGTTTCTAAATTGGGATGTGAAATTTGTTAAGATTTACAAACAGTGGAGAAGCCATTTCATGGCTCAAGGGGCCCAGCCCCTCCCACTTCCCAGTTCCCACTATATATATATATAACTATATATAACCACTTCCCAGTTCCCACCATATATATATTATGAATCTTAATACTATTCAGTGATTACATTTTTCTTCATTGCATTTACAGACTAAATCTTTTTGTAGTAATCTATGTGGGCTTATTTGTATTTGTTTTTATCCCTTTCCAAGATCCTCTTTTTAACTGTCTTCTAACCTTTTTAAGGTTTTTGCTACACCTTTTTTTTTTTTTTTCTCTTTATAAGTTTTTTTATATGAAATATGTCTTTTTTCACTAGTATTTTTATTTGAGCAATTCCAACTTTTAATTTAAATATGTGAAGTATTTTGAAAAAATAAAAATAAAAAATAAAAAATAAAAAATTTCATCTTAGAAAATTTGACCTTATTATTTCTTTTGTTTATCTTTATATTTTTAAAAATTAAAAAATTATCTATCTATTTAGCAAAACTTAATAAATTTGAATCAAAACTACTAAATATTAAGTCAGAGATATTAGTAAAAAAATAATAAATTGCCCTTCATTTATATAAGGATTAATATGACTAGTCCTATTGTTATTGTCATTAATGCGATTGTTGTTATCATCATTGATCTAATCTTATTTATATCAACTTGAACTTTGTATTTCGCTCCTATTTTATTTTCTTGAATCCGTGATTATGTTTAAAGATTGGAAATTTAGCTGCAGAATTTTTTACTAATTTGGCTTTGAGATTACTTTTGGGAGTTACAGTGTTTGCAAGTCCTCCTGTTGATATTTATCAAATTTTATGTATGGATGCCATGAGGGTTGGTTGGAGTAGGAGAGTTGTAGCTGGTGAGTGTTGTTTTCTGCTGTTTCTAGGCTTTATGCCCTTTTAACTACAAAATATATATATATATTGCCCCAGTTCCGGTAGTAGGAAAGGTTCGGCCTTTTTTCTTAAAAATAACCAAAAAAAAAAAAATTATCATTTTATAACAAAATCTATTATTATTATCCGTTTATACCAATAGCGCATCCAACACCTGAACTGTCTGACGCTCTCTGACGCAGCGCATCCAGTAGATGCGCTCTCTAACGCAGCGCATCCAACAGATGCGCTCTCTGACTATCTGACATATTTTTCATATTTTTTAAATTAAATTTTTTTATTTTTTATTAAATTAATTTAAAAGTGCAGGCCTTCATTTTTTTGTTCCAGTTAGCACAATATTTATAAGTAATTTTTTTTTTAAATTAATACCTAAAACTAGTTAATAGTATTTTTATTAAAATCATGATAATATTAAATTTATTTAATTAAATTTTAAAAATAAATATTTTTGATGCATTATATTTTTGTTGTTAAAATTATTTA
>CANXYC010586179.1:0-27839 GCA_948193065.1 Aleurites moluccanus | reverse complement strand
TGCCTAAAATCAAGTCATATAACATGCATAACTATAAATTTCATGCATAAATACATAATATTAACCAATTCAAAAGAAAGAAAAAATTTCTCTCTAAGTTCCCCTTAAAGGTTCCAATAGGGTTTAGGTTGAGGTGTTACATAATGTCATAAGGTTGCATACATAGTATAATTCCATACCTCAAAGGAAAAGACTATAATGCCCTTAGTGCAACTGAAGCACCTCAAGCACCTCAATTGAGGAGTTTACCTGGTACAATTTTCAATCGGGTTTATTTTTTCATCAAATCTTCAAATTAACTAACTAACACCATTTACATTCCCTTAAATCATTTTCTACTTCTAAATATGGTGATAATTCCATAAGAACTCGAAGGACTGCAAAATGACCATTTAGCCCCCAGTTCACAAAATTTCAAGTTTCTTCCAATTTCTTCCTAACAGCCTTTGATGTACTTTTACATGTGTAAAGCCATCTAAAACATGCATATTCATTCAATTTAAGCAAAATCATGCATCATACATAACATATAAGTAAACAAAGAAAACCTTAGGTTTGCCCTTTTGCAGCTTAGGTTCTAAGCCCTTAAGCTAGGGTGTTACACCACGGTAAGACCAATTCAAACTAGATATCCATATACTCTCTTATCCATATCCAGGGGCCACGATGAGATTATTCTCTAACCAGGCAATCTTTGTAATAACATCATCATCATATTATATCATATTATATCGTTAATATTTTTTGTATTACTACAGCTGGATTCTACATTATCCTATTTTCCATCGCAATCACATACATACATATTATCAACATCATATAATATGGCATAAACATACATCATACTTATAAATCTAATGTAATAATGATAGCTTATATACATATATATATTATCACTCATACAGTGCTTACATGTCATGCATAGATGCAGAGTTAAATTAAAATATATCAACTTACAAAGTTGACTACCATTAAACTGGCTGGCTCACTCGGAGCGCCTTCTGACAGACAACAATGAAAGACATTTGAAATACTGGAATGAAATATAGAAATTATTATAATTATATTCAAATACTGACTTAGAAATATAAAGAATGAATTTCAAGAATTTACTAAAGTTTTGACAGAATCTCCCCTAAAATAGGACATAATCTCCTGAAACAAAAATAAAAACATTTCTAATAATCAGCCCATTAACCCAAATCCAACACAACCATATCAATTGACCCCTCCTGAGTCTTCATCTCAACAAACATATTTATAACAGTCTAATTATACCCAAATCTAACCCTATTCATTATTCCATCAAATGAAAATATTGACATCCAATTAATTACATAAACTATATAAAATCTCAAAAATACTAATTCAATGCTAATATCAGTCAGCAATTAAATTCATAAAATAATTAATTTATAATTATCCTTTGATTTATTATATCTCAAAATAAATTCTCGACATATTCTAATTGCCTTAAAATATTTAAAATAATATCATCATCAAAACATTTTTGTTTCAATAATCCATTTGTCGGACTTCAATAATTATATTAATTTAATCTCTTTTATATATTTAATTTAATTACCTACTTCATTAAATTACTCCATAATAATTTAACTTTCAGTACCTAAATTCCACAAATATCGTCCACATAATTTTCATAAAAATTTCAAATCAATATAATAAATTTATCTTAATTCTTACATTCAATAAAAACACAGTTACTGATAATTCACTATCCGAAAATTCTACAACCAATGTCAAACTCAATTTTTTTCTATAAATGTCGTCTAAATAATTTTCTTAATAACTCTAAATAATCTAAAATAATTCATCCTGATTTATCATCTCAAAATAAATACAGTTATCAAATTTTAACTATCTAAATTCTCCAATACTAATATAAATATATAACCATTTCCATAAATTTGTCTCCAAATAATCTCCAAACAATTAATAAATAATTTTAGAATAAATTTAAACCTACTTACTCAAAATTTGTCGAAAATCTACGCATGTCCAAATTTTTCAGTCCGACTTCGGTCTTTGATCAGGACAAAATTGGTGCCAATGGAAAACGCATAAAGAGAGGAGTTCAACAAAATTGGAGTCACTAGAATTGGTCGGAATTCGCCATAAAAGGTCCGGTGATTTCATTTTTTAATCTTCTTTTCCGGCAAACTTCAGGTGGCAAGTTGGGTATCAAAAGAAAGTTAGGATCATGACAAAATCATAGGAACAAGAATCACTCAATTGGAGTTCAAATGAGAGAGTTATGACCATTTAATTTTTTTATCAATATGGTCATGGGAGCTATTTTGAAGAGAAATAACTCCTTACCTGATAATCGGAATTGAGTAAGATTGGTGCCTATGAACTTTCCTCATAACAAACTACACGATAATATGGAAAGTGTCGACCATCTCCCTTCGGTTTGGCCGAAATCGGCATCGAAAATAGCCGACCTTTTCTTCCTCCTTTTCTTCTTCTTCCCTTATTCTTCATATTTCCAGTAAATTAAAATATGGTGATAACCAATCTTAGACTGCCATGTGACAGTCTCATGTTGGTCCATATTTAAAAAAAAAAAATTGTAAAAAATTTATTTTAAGTTCAAAAATTATAAATAAATAGTTAATAAAATTCTTATAAAATATATTTCATTTTAACATATTAAAACTTAAAAAATAATACCTTTTTAATTTAATAAAAATATTAAATATAAATTTAATTTTCAAAAATTCTTAAAATAATAATAATAATAATTAAAATGATTTATTTAACGAAATAAATGAATATAAAATTTAAATTATTAAATAACATATAATAATATGATACTAATTAAAATTAAAATACATTTTCAAAAATATATTTTCCTTTTACTTTTAAATATTTATTTTTTTAAAGTATAATAAATCTCAAAAATATTTTTATATTCATAATTTTAATTAAATATTCATAAAATAATTATTATTTATAAATAAAATATACTTTTTTTAAAAAAAATATTTCGATATGAGTATTACCATTTTTAAGATGGTTTGTAAGACATAGCCTTTAATAATCTGTCATTCCTTATCCGTCAAAATAAATAAGCTTAATAACTTTTAAAAAAAAATTATAATTATAATTATTTTTACAATTTTATTCAAAATTTTTAATTTTACCAATTTTATCTCAACTTATAATATTAACTACAATTATATCAAAATAAGAGAAATTAATCACGATTGAAATTAAGAAGTAATTCTTAATTTTGATTAATTTCTTTAACTCGGATACGATTATAATATAAAATTGACAAATTTAAAAATTCTGAACAAAATTGCAAAAATGTATAAAGTTTTCAATTTTTTAATCATTAGACTAAATAAATAAATAAAATCAGAAATATTATTTTTTTATCTTATATTATCTTGTTCATGTTTAATAAAAAACATTTTAAATAAAAAGAAGACAATTAAATTTATCAGTCTTTTTATTTTGTCTCACATTACTTGTCTTGCTCACTCTAAACAGTATTTGTTAAAATGGAAAATAATAAGAAATCTAATTTGTTTAATCTAGTGTCAATCCCACCTCAATCAAATAGCGAGAGCTTTTGGCTTTTCCTGTCATTCTGCAAGTCAGAACGGCTGAGATAACTTCAGAACATTGAAAGCTCTTGGCATACATTTCACTTTAAAATAATAATGCAAACTTAATTCAAAACATCATCAACGAATAAGCTATACAACAAAATGAATTTCCACCAAGTATTAACTCTCGAGAAAATATAAAATTTTCATCTTCACAGATACAAGCTAACAATATGCTTCCACATTTAATGAGAAAAAAAAAACATCTTCCTCTAAATTTAATTAGACAACTTCTCGGAATCCATAATTAGTACAGTACAATTTTCACTAGTTCGAATCTGATCGTTTACCAAGGGAAACAAAATTCCAGAATATGAAAAAAGAAAAAAATGACAACAATAAATCCTTAGAATTGCACCCAGAACTTCATCGAGCAGGTTGTGCCTGTGCATGCTCTAGAAGTTGACTGACTATCTTGTAAGTACGCCCTGATAGTGCCTTGGTGTGATCTATCAACTGCTCGTACCTGGAGTGAGAAAAAAGGTTTTGAAATGGCATTTAGCCCATTTAAGAAACAAAAATGAAAAAGAAAAGAACATGTATAAACATCAACTGCAGAACTATAAAAATAGGACAAGAAAATATCAAGTCGGTAACACTGACAAAATGAAATGAAAAAGTTATGAATCTGTATCCATAATCTTACACATTGGGATGATTCGGCTCCATCATTACAGTGCCTGATTTTGAATCAATTTTTGCATCAAGCTTTGAGTTTCGAATAAGATTTACAATCCATCTCTCAGCCTCATCATAATTCAGATTCAATTTCTCTGCGAGGACGCTGCCATGAACAGCAAATTAATTTGAGTTAGCATAACGAGAAAAAAGGAGGCATTAAAATTTAATGTGATGCAAAATAAAACAAGACCCAATTCTCAAACATGGTTGAGGCTCTACTTTAGCTCTTTATGATTCAAACACTGAATGTGAACCCAATTCTTAGCAATGACTATTGTTAACATCACCTAAAATTTTAGGAATTTTGATTGTACCACTTCACTAAGCACAGATCAAACAATTAAAAATTACAGGGTGAAAATGAAAAGGGATTCATTAGTTGAGTTTTGCAACAAAATTCCACTCATATGTCCTCAGCATCTTATTCAAAATAAACATTTGGCCTTTCACGATCTCATATATATTGGAATCTAGTAGTTCACCTTTGTAAATACAACAGTCATGGTCAATAATACTGTAGAAGATCAACACTGTTCCATTAGAAACATATTTTCCTAGGACTCTACATTTATTCACATGAATGTTTCATAGCCTTGAATCTTAACAATATCCGAAAGCTTTTGGAATGTTCTGTGGGCCAATGGGCTTAGCTTCAATAATCCAGCACACTTTTACTCAACATGAACATTCAAATAGGAAAATTGGAAAGAAAAGCACAGGAATTTGGTGAAATGAAATAAAACATCCAGCAAAAAGAAGGCTGAAGCCTGTACTTACCTCATTTCAATACGTTGATGTATACGGCAATAAGTTTCAAAGATAAATAGGCGGGCATTCTCAAGGAACTCATCTCTCAGTGGCACAGTGGAAAAATTGCCATCTTCAACTCGTTTACCAAGGAATGGATCATTTAAAATCACCTGCAATGCAGTTACAAATTAGTGCAGCCCATAGGTAAAACAAAAAGCAACTCTCTATTCAGAAGAACTCAGGCCATATCTCCCCCTGATACTAGCTACAACTTCACTCGCTCAAACCCAACACCCCTCCCCCAACACACCCCAAAAAGAGGAAAAGAAAAAAAAAATAGAGAGGTTATATACCATATGTTGTGTGCAAATAACTCTGCTCTGAAAAGCATAAAACAACAATGTCGCTCTGTTGCCAACAATCAATTTTCACTATCCTTACACTGTGTTAAGGAGTTTAGAAGAATAGGAAAAGAAATGATAGAATTTAATCTATGAGCTAGGGAAACAAAGTAAAGGAAAACAATTATTCATGTGTGGATGTCACCCCTTATCCTACCCCTTCTTCCTTTTCTTTCTTATTCCTCTCTCAAACAAAGCCTTAGAGGTGTAAACAAATCAAGTTATTCAAACTCTATTCGCAAAAATATTAAAATTCGAATAAATAAACATTAACTTGCAAGCCTAATAGATTATTCAATTTTCTTACTTCCATCGTTCCAAAATAAACATCCTAATTTCCTTTTTAGTATGTCCCAATTTAATTATCTCATTTCTCAATCCAAATTACATTTTATCTTAACTTGACAATAATTCTCTCATTAAAAATGTATTGAAAAATGTAAAAATTAATAAAGAGACATAGAATGTGAGAGAATTAGGAATATAGAAGGAGATTAAAGTAATTAATGAATTAAAATAACAAATGAATTAAAGAAGTTAAAATAGAATAAAAAAAAATTTCTTAACATTTGGGACGGAGGGAGTATATAATTTTGAAACACATTTTATATAGTATACCATATTACCTAGTCGAACTCAATTTATTTGAGCTTTAATAAAGGATTAGTTAAAAAGCTAGCTTGAATTTGAAATGATAATCAAATAAAGGCAAACATTGAAGTGTCAAAAAATAAAGTTTGACTGAGCCTGAAATGAGTTTCATGCCTAAGTTTTTTAGTCTAGTTAAGTTCAAGTAGTGCACTATATTGACTGGACTTGACTTAATTTGATTACACCCTTAACTCCATCTCACTTCCGTCATCCCCTTAAAAAAAGGATGAAAGAAAAGAGAGAGAGAATCTAAAGAGCATCCAAAAAGGCTGGTAAACCTTTGACAAGGACAATGAGCTCGAAGTATTACAATGCAATCACATTAGGGTATAGGAAGCTTACTTCTTCACACTCCCTCATCTTCTTTTGTGCCCCATCAAAGTCATAATGAACATAGGCACATGCTAAGAACTCTGTGATGGGATCTTTGTATGAGTGCTGCTCTTGCTGTATGACCTTTATAAAGTCTTTAAATTGAGGTCTTCTCCTTTTGTTGACAATGAATGCAGTTGCTAGGTACCTCAAAAGATGGGGAGCATTGGTTTGAATGGCATTGAGATACCTGAGAAAGAACAATAGTCAAAAAGATAAACACAAAATACAATATTTGAAGGACATGTATGAGAAAATTTAGCCAAAATAAGGCCGCATAACTTCAAATAGAGGAAGAGACCATATAGTAAAAGTGCCATCAGATCTTGTTTAATATCTCACTGTGGCTGATTCTGTAACACATCTAAGCAGTACAATAAACATGGACCAAATGCTATAATTACATATTCCTCTACGTAAAAGGGGCACATCCAAGTAGTAAGCTATAAGTCCCTACATTGAAGTTTTAGCATCAGTGTTCTAAAATTCTGCAACCTATATATGCAGTAAGTGTTTGACAATGCAAAATATCTACACCTGGCATATGGAATTTAGTTGCAACGGAACGGTACATAGATGGAAGACTTTCCAGATAAAAATACAGAAGACAAACTAAGAATATCATTCTACAAAAAGCTGAACAAATGAACTGGTGTCCACTTGCAAAATGACACTCAACAAAGTGGCTAAAGAAACAAATAAAAGAAAAGAAAATCAGCAAATACCAGTATAAGAGAAAAGAAAAGATAAACCATACTTGTCCTGATTAAACAAATCAATAATCTGTGTTCTTCCATTTTCATGATTGAAAAAGATGAAAAGACTCCAATGCATCAACCAAATTCGACTTTGCATCTGATTCAACGGCGATGAGAAACTCTGAAACAAAAATGACAGCCAGTCAACATATTTATTCTGAAATAAAAAATAAATAGGTATATAACAGAGGGAAAAAGCAGACACAATAAAACAAACCTTTGAATCAATTATTTCTTTCAATCGATTCAGCTCTTCAAGAGCAATATCCCAGTTTTGCATTAGTATCTCAGCTGCCAGCTTTCCCCACAGTGCATTTAGACTCCTTTCACTGTTGGTGCACAAGGCCCTGTACTGGTACAGGTAGTCAGCTGCGCCGGAATAGTTTCCACATTCAAACTGAAATTTGGCATACTGATATAGTGCCTCAATCTGCTCTGGACCAATCTGTTTATGAACCCAAATCATCATTTCATGAGTAAATTCTAGATAGAGAGAAAGACAAAACTACATCTCTTACCAAAAACAAAAACAATATTGCGCAATCAATAGATTTGACAATGATTCCAAACTATAAAGGCATGGGACTCTATCACAAAGTGAAAAATTGGGTATTTGTCATTGGCATAGCATTTATAACATTGAGTATAAAAACGAACGAAACTTTTGGCATTTGGTAATTGCTTTGAAATCAACAAAATTCAATTCATTGACACTGAACAGATAAAAAAAAAATTCCCAACAACAGAATAAAACGTACAACCACAGAAATTATAAATCCAAATAACATTACAATTACCCATAAATTAAAAACACAAAATTACGAAAAAAATAAGAAAGAATAAAATCAAATACGCAAACCTGGTAACGGTCATTAAGCATATGAAGATTGTACTGCTTATCCGCCCTCAACTCCTGCACCGCGCTCGCATTCAGCAAAAAAGCCACCAACGGCGCCGCCCCCTCCTCAAGGGCCTTCAATCTCGCCACAACCTCAGCCCTCCTCTCCACCATATCTAACGAAAACCGCTCAAACATATGAAATAAACACACGTGATTATCAAAAGTAAGGATTAAAGTAAATACAAATTACCTTGAGGGACGTCTTCGGTGTGATAGAGGCTCTTGTGGATGTCCATGGCGTAATCAACCATGTTGGTTTTATTCAAGAGCTCGATTTTGGCCTTGAAGATCTGGTCCTCTTGGTATAGCTGCCGTTCTTGGAGAAACTCCAATAGAGGGAAAACCAGGTGTCTATCCAGATTCGGGACGATTCTCGGTGTCAGATCGTAAGTAGCCATTGTAGCCGCTGCTGGTGGCGGCGGTGATGGTGGTATTGTGTTAGTATTTCTTTACAATCGGAGGAGAAGAGAAAGGGTGAGAATTAGGGTTTTTTTGGAGATTTATGTGATCGGTTCAGGCGAAAATCAAAACTGTCCTTCCATGTTTATTAATTACTATTTAATATATAAAATTTATCAAAATTAATAAAATATTGATTTCATTTTATAAATTTATCTATTTTTTTTAATAAATTTTATTAAATAATTAAAAATAAAAAAAATAAATATTAATATCTAATATATTTTTTTTATTTTATTTAAATTATAAATATTATTTTAAAATAAAACTCATAATTTATTTCTTTTATTCCCTCTACGTATAAAATCAGCTATAAAAAATTCTTATAAAAAATTAAATTTAAAAAATTTTTATTAAATAATTCAAAATTTAAAAATTAATTACTATTTAATTTTTAAAATTTATTAAAATTAATAAAATAATGTTTACAAATGAAGAATATTTTAATCATTTTATAAATATTTAAAAATAAAAATAAATAAAAAGTCTAATTCATATAACATAATTAAAAGATAAGAATTAAATAATAAATTTTTTAAAATATAAAAATTATTTTATTAATTTTGATAAATATTATGGATTAAATAATAATTAATCAAAAAATAATACAAAATGAAAATGAAAAGCCACCCACAGATTAGTGGGTTGAGGGGGGTTGCTGTGTTTTTTTACACAGCAGCCCCTCATGTGGTCAATTTTTACTACTTAAAAAATTTTAAAAAAATTTTAAAAAATTATATTTTGATAGTGTTTGATGTAATGAATTTATTGATGTATTTTTCATTCTAAACAAAAATCATTTGGGCTGCTAAAAGTACATTAGAAATTTTATATATTATATTTAACGGTCTAGATTTAATGCATTTCTAATACACTTTTAGCAGTCCAAATGATTTTTGTTTAGAATGAAAAATATATCAATAGATTCATTACATCAAACACTATCAAAATATAATTTTTTTAAATTTTTTTAAAATTTTTTAAGTAGTAAAAATTGGCCACATGAGGAGCTACTGTGTAAAAAAATACAGCAGCCCCCTCAACCCCAGATTAGTTAGTAATTTTTTAAAATCTTTAACCATTAAAACCAAAAAATTATATTTGAGGGGCTCTATTGCCACGCCAAAAAGGCTGCTGCCACATCCTATTAAATGTGACTAATTTTTTTCTTCCATATATATTCTTATTTTTATCTTTCTCCATTATATTTCTTCTCATTATTAGAAGGTATTTGGATACCTTTAAAAATGATAATTATTTAAAATAATTATTTTAAGAAATTTTTAACTTTTAAGTAAAAATTAAAGTGTTTGGATATTCTTAAAATAATATAACTAATAAAATATTTTAAGTGATAAAAGTAAATTGAAAAATATAACTTATTTTTCATATAAATTTTTCAATTAAATTTTTATTTTTTATTTTATGACCTTTTATACTAAATGAAATTGATTTAAACACTTATAAATTCAAATACTTTGCAATTAAATTTTAATTTTATAATTATTATTTTTTTTTAAATTTATTATATAATTTAAGTCTTAATTTTATAATGATATCTAAATTCCTACTTAATTATGGGTTACTTTTTATTCCCCTTTTCTCTCTCCTATTCAATACTTTGAATCAAAAATGGAAAATAAAAAAAAAAAAAGAAAAGGAGAAAAAAGGAAAAAAAAAATTAATAGCTTGATTGGATATCAGAATTGACAATAGAAGAAGACTGATAGGTTCATTTTTGTGATAGGTAAAATGATTTATAAAACAAATTGAAGAAACAGTTTTATAAATTTAATTTTTAAGGGGGAACAACTCCTGCTTCAATGCCAATTAGCTATGAAAAAAATTAACCTGACATTAAGTCTCAAAAGGTTGCGAAATCACCAAAGAAACACGTAGAATGAAGGAATTTCATCAGTTCAAATTCAATGAAGAAAACAATAAACAGTCTCCTAATTCAATCGTTCAAAAACCATAACTGAATAATCCACCTACTGTATGATTTCCAGCATAAATAAAAAAATGATAAAAACACGTAAGAAAATAGAATTTCAAATTCGTAAAGCAAAATTCTCAATTTTCTTATTTTGTTTACTTAAAACACTAACATCATTAAAATTCTAAAACTCAAATTTCATGTACTGTTTTCTTCCATTTTCTCAGCAAACAAACAAAGAATAAAGGTATAAAGATCAAACTATACTTAAATTCAACTAATGGAAACTTTGCCATTTTCCAAAAATAATCTTTAGCTGTGAAGGAGAGGAACTGAGAGAAAAAAGTGGGAATAAAAAGTAGCCCACAATTAATCATGATAAGAAATATAATGGAGAGAGAGAAAGAAAAGGTTATATATAAAAGAAAAAAATTATATTTAATAGGCGGTGTCACACTCCTTTTGACTGTGACATTATATTTTAACAACAACTCTAAAGCTACGTCAATAGTTATTTTTTAAATAAAAATTATATTTTTATTTTTATATTTAAATATATATATAGCTATTAAAATTAGGACGGATCAATTAATTTAATAAAAAAATTAAAAATCAATTGGCTGGCCAATTTGATTTATTCCTAATTACTCACTTCATAAAAATTAAATTAAAAATCAATAAATTCAATCAAAATTAAATTGATTTTTTCAAATCATACCAACTCCCTGCTTTATATTAATGTATGCATGTATTTTTGTATATGTATACATATACATATATATATTTGTTTTTCACAACATTTCCGATGTAAGAATTGTTTGTGCGTCAATTTGTTTTATATATCCACTTCCTCCCTTTTAAAAAAAAAAAAAAACAAATTTGTTTTTTCTCAGTTTTCACATATATATATATATATTAAATTATAAAATAAAAACATCAAAATTAATTAAAATTAATAAAAAAATTTAGGTCATTATGATATATAATATTAATTATAATACTAATAGAAATATATTTCTAATTAAAAATTCTAAATTAACTAATTATAAATATTTTTATCTAGCTGAATTTAAATTAATTAAATATGACTTATTTATTAAATATAATTTTAGCTATTTAGTTATTTAATTAGACTTATTAATGTTTTTTTAAATAATAAATATTTAATTATATAGTCATTTTATTATTTAATTTTAGTTATATATGCAATATATTATTGAATATATAGATAATAAATGTCAAACTATATGGTAAGAATTATTTTTTTATTATATAATATTAAATTTAATTATTTTCAATTTTATCTCGGTTTAATTATGGTTGAACCTCTGACCATCTATCTTTATAGGTTCTCTGACCGGTCTAAGTATGATAATATATATATATATATTTTGACAACAAAAGTATACTTTTGTAAGCAAACTTCCTCCCTTTGGACATCATCTTTTTTATTGTTTTCAAACAAAGAGGGAGTAGAAGTGTAAAAGTGATAAAAATATGATTTAAATCTTATTAGGCACAAATTCGGAGGGAGTTTTGTGCTAATTCTTTAACAAAATTTTCTTTGTTCACATTTTTAATTATTGCTATTAGAAGTTGTTTGTCACCATAAAAAAAGGGGAGATTGTTAGACCTTGAGTATCTAACATGCTCATTTTAATGGGAACAACAAATTAATTATTAATCTAATATTGTTTCTTTGTTTATTGGCAAGTTTTTTTTTTTCAAAATGCAACTTTTTGATATGTAGCGCTTGCTACATACAACTTCGCGCCCGTTATCAAGTAAGTAGCAGTCGCTACCTATTATTCACAGCTGCTACATTTAATTCAAAAGATTTAGTAGCTTGAGTCTGAAAGTGTAGCCCTTGCTACTAAGTATGTGGCGCTTGCTACTACGTAATTCACAGTCACTACACAAGCATTCACAGCCGAGAAATTTAAATCCAATTTCAAAGGTTCAATGAGTCAAGCAGTAGCGCCCGCTATTTACTTAGTAGCGCCAGCTACTCTGTTTATTCACCGCCGCTACACTGAAAGTTGCAACCATGAAGTTTTCATTGTAAGACTGAGTCACGCTCACTACAAGATAAGTAGCTCCCGCTATTTACTTAGTAGTGCCCACTACTCTGTTTGTAGCCACCACTATACCTGAAAAACTGACAAAAATATAATTATTGCAATGACGTGGATTTGTATTAAACGCACCCAAATGACTCTTTTAAGCTGAAAACTATTTATATGGGTTGATGTGAAGTTAATAGTAGAAGAACAACCATTTATAGTGTATTAATTCATACCTTTAAAGCATTCAAGTGTTTTTAAGCTTAAATTTGAGTTTATTAATGTAAAGAGAATTAATCGCTAAAACTTCAAAGTTGTTGAAGTGTAATTAATTTCTGAGAGTTGGGTAAGAGTTATTAGGTAATTTCTTTCTCATCTCTTGTAATTTTTTTGGGCCTACTTGTAAAAAACTTGTAAGATTTAATGTGAGTAAAAACACTTTGAGGTTTGATCTTGAACCTGTAAAAAGGATTAAAGTTAGTGAAATACTCAAGTGTGATCTTTAGGAGTGGACATAGGCTTATCTTGTGTGAATTTTCTTTCCTTATTCTCCTTATTAATTTTAAGTTGTCATTAATTTTTTAAAAACAACCAATTCACCCCTTTTTTAGTTGCCAAGGAGCTTTCAAAGCCAAAACTCATCATAGAAACTATGATTGTATGAAGTATATGAAACCCTAATTATGGACCTTTAAGGGTATGAAAGGGATTGTATTATTTAAGTTAAATTATATTATCCTTGATGATTAATGATCGTGTTGAAGGTTAAAAGTGATTGTTCATATTTGTATATTGATCTTGAGATAAGATCACTTCCTTTGCTTAAAGAGATGGTTACGTTTTCATCATGTACATGCTAGATTAAGTTTCTATTCATGATAAGGTTAAATTAGTTGAGTCTTATGAGTAAGAGTATTAAAGAAACTACGATAAGTGTAAGAGCTAAGTTATATGACGTTTCTTAGATGGACTATAATATATGGTTTATATGTTGATCTTTTACAACTCAAAAACATAAATGGGGTGAAATTGGGCTGTCCTCCTAAGTTGTTGGTCAAGAAGAAGATTTTATTTCTTTTGTTGAGATGAGTGAGAACATACTATCTTATGTAATTATTTTGCTTATAATGCCTTTCTCTAAAATAAAATTATATTACCTTAAAACTCCTTTTGTAAAACTATTTGTTATATAAACAACTTTGTTGATCATGCTTAAATTGTTATTATAGTTAACCACTGTTATATGATACTTTGATGGCTCAATAGACCTACAATATAAGTCAATAATAAGTGACAAAAATTATCGAACTGATGAGGATAAATCATTAGACTATGTGCACATAGTACCCACAAATAGGGTATATTATCTTACTCTACCTAGCAAGTTCATTCCCTAGGCATAGGACTAATCAGTCTTGCATCAAAGTGAGATTATGTCATTACGCCTCTAATCTCATCTTTGTTTTTTCGGACTGATGATGTTATATGATAGTCTGATATAATTTCTAAAAAATTGTTATATGATAATATTTATTCTTATATGATATACAATTGGTAAGTTATGATATATAAATTATAGGCCTAATATTTGAGATAATCGTATATACATATATGCACTCACCATGTCTCATACTATATTATATATGATATTATCAGTTACCTTCTCTCTCTCGAGAGCATCCTATGATATAAAAATAATTAAAGGTAAAGTGGTATGGTTCCCTCACTGAGTTATACTCACCTCTAGTTATTTCTTTATTTTTAGGCATAGTTAGTAGATAGCTCAGGTTCCTCTCTCCATCTTTTTATGTGAGGAACTTTTGATATTCATGTAAAGCTCATATTTTTGAAATTTATGTTTTTGTAGTAGCGTCATGATAGTATTTGAAAATTTATAGACATTGTTTTGAGAATATTATATGCAACCCTTAAGTATGGTGGCATATGTAAATTAAGAATTACTATGGAAGATAGTATGAGATGTATGTATTAATGTTAAATGAAAGTGATATTTTCATATACATAGGGAGTATAAGTATCGTGTATATTTATATACACTTTGTAACATAATACAACTAATAGATTACATGAGATTAAGATAAATACAAATTAAATATAAGGATAAGTACACAAGTAAGATATAACTGAATAATCAATATCCATAACAAGTAAGATATAACTGAATAATGAATATCCATAACACTCCCCTTCAAGTTGAGGGTGGAAGACTTTGAAGCCTCAACTTGTCTCTTTGATAAAGAAACAGACGGCTACCCAATGGTTTAGTGAAGATGTCTGCCACCTGTTCTTCTGAAGAAATGAACTTGACTTGAAGTTTCTTTTGGGCAACCAAATCACAAACAAAGTAGTTGTCAAGCTCGATATATTTTGTTCAAGCTTGAAATACTGAATTTGAGGACAAATAAACAGCTTTAATGTTGTCTCACCATAAAATAGCCAGAGTCGATGCATTAAAACCAAGCTCAGTCAATAATGAATTTAGCCAAACTAATTCAGCAGATGCATTAGCAATAGCACAGTATTCACTTTCTGTCGAAGACCAAGCTATTGTTTGTTGCCCATGATATTAAATTGGTGCCTATAAATATTGCATATCCATTTGTGGATCTTCTATCTTCAGGACACCCTGCCCAATCACTATTTGCAAAAAATTGAAGTTGTAGAGAGGAGTCTATGGATAGAAACAAACCCCTAGTAGGCGTGGCTTTGAGATAACGTAAAAGTCTTTTGGCAGCTTTCCAATGATCCTCTGTTGGGCAATGCATAAACTGATATAGCTTATTGACTAAGAAAGCAACATCAGGTCAAGTCAAAGTAATGTATTAGAGAGCTCCCACAACTCTCCTATACAGCTCCCCATCTTGAAAATCAGCAGTTGTTTCCTTGCGTAATGGTTGCGTTAATTCCATTGCAGTGACGCAAGAGTTTGATTCAGACAATCCTTCTTTAAACAACAAATCTGCAATATATTTGCTTTGTATGAGAAGAAGACCATTGGAAGTTTTGTTGACTTCAACACCTAAGAAAAAATACAAGTCCTTAATGTCATGAACTTGAAAAATGCACCGAATTTGATTGATGAACCATAGCACCTGTTCTTTATTTGATCCTGTAACTATGATGTCATCGACATAGATCAAAACAAATAATTTAGAATCATTAGAATTCAAAATAAATAAGGACGTGTCGGCCTTTGATGAAATGAAGTCATGCTTAACAAGAAAATAAGTTAAACGTTGAAACCAAGCTTGTGGTGCCTGCTTTAATCCATATAAGGATTTATTAAGCTTGCATACATGATTTGAGTTATCCTTGTCTACAAAACCTAAGGGTTGCTCCATATAAATATCCTCTTCAAGAATGCCATGTAAAAATGCATTTGATATATCTAGTTGTTTAATATCCCAATCATGAATTGTAGCTAAAGAGAGAACAATCCGAATGGTGGTGAATTTTACAATTGGACTAAAATTTTCACCATAGTAAATTCCGCTTTGTTGTTTGTAACCTTTTGTAACTAAGTGGGCCTTGTACCTGTCAATGGTTCCATCTTTGTGTCTTTTGATCCAGTAAATCCATTTGCTGCCAATTATATTAGTATTTGGAGGACGGGGAACTAATGTCCAAGTGTGATCGGAAATGAGAGCATTAATCTCATTGGACATTGCTTCTCTCCATTGTACAAAAGGTTTTGCATGAGTATAGCATGTTGCTTCATGTTCCAAGTAATTGGGTGATGAGGTAGTGGTAGCAGTGAGGGCTTTGCGTGATTGCATTGTCTTATCTCTGAGATTCATTGGATGTGTACGTTGAATGGAAGGATTTGGATTAGCTTCAGTTTGTGGTTATTGGGTCAGGTCAACTAATAAGTTTAATCCTTTTGGGGAAGGAGATGACGTCTCTTGTGGTGGAGGTTGGTATAAGGTAAAAGTTCTAGATGTGTTAGGAGAATGAGTGGGTGTAGGAGATTTAGAAAGTGGCATAGATGGTAATAGTTGAGAAGGTGGGTCTAGTAATGACAAAGCATAATGAGATAAGTTAGAGGGAATAAAAGTCATACCTAAATTGGCTTCATGAATTTGCAAGTGCGAAAAATTCTGATTGTCTAGTACCAAACATGGTGAGGACGTTGTGGACTTGACATTGGACACATGGCATGTAGTTCTAAAAGGAAAATAATTCTCATCAAATTTAACATTTATTGCTAGATATAATATGCCAGATTCTAGATCAAGACATCTATATGCTGAATAATTTAGTGATGACCCTAAAAAGACACAAGCTTTGGACCTAAAAGAAAACTTATGGGAATTGTATGGTCTTAACAAAGGAAAAATTGTGCATCCAAAAGGTTTCATGGCTTGATAATTTAGGTACTGTTTAAACAAAATGTAACGAGGTGAATTTTGATTATTTGTAACAAAAGAGAGCATTTTATTTATTGAAGAAACAACAACATCAAAAGCATAATTCTAATATTTCATTAGGACTTTGCCATGTGCCAATAATGTTAAACCGGTATCACAATGTAACGAATTTTTCTTTCAGAAATTCCATTTTGTACATGTGTATGGGGGCATGTAATTCTATGATGAATACCAATTTCTTTAAAATATTTATTTAAAAATTGATATTCACCACCCCAATCAGAGTGGAAAGTTCGGATTTTGGTATTGAAATGGCGAAAAATATATGCTTCAAATTATTTAAAAACTTGACATACATCACTCTTGTGTTGGAGCAAGTAAATCCATGTGAAACAACTAAATCCATCAACAAAAATAACAAAATAATGATGTCCCAAAGATGACAAAATTGGTGATGGTCCCCAAATATTAGAATAAATTATTTCAAAAGGAGCTTAGCTTGAATGTTGAACAGACTTAAAAGGTAATTTATGCAACTTGCCTAAGAAACAAGAATGATAAATTGAATTTGAAGAAACATTAGAAGAAGACAAATGAAAATCTCTAATAATTTTATTTTCTAATCTATGATTTGGATGACCAAGGATAACATGCCAATCTCTCGGAGCTACTCGAACGGTTGAATGAACTTGTTTAGGAACTTTTGGTTAGCGTAGAACATAAAGGCCCTTCTCACTTGGTCCATGAAACAGAGTTCTCTGAGTTGTTTGGTCCTTTACAGAAAAATGGTTAGGCCATAATTCAAAGAAACAATGGTTATCTTTAGTGAATTGGTTAATCCAAATTAAATTTTTAATTACTTTTGGAACATTTAACACATCATGTAAATTTAATAAATCTTTTGCACAAGGAAAAGAAGTTTTGCCAATGTGAGAAATTTGCAAACATTGTCTGTTGCCCACATGGAGTTGATCACCCTCCTTATAATCTGAAACAATACTTAAAGTGGAAAGATCAAATGTGACATGGGAATTTATTGTTGTGTCAGGAAACCATTGATTGTATTCATGACCTAAAAAAGGAAAATTGTTAGAATAACCACCAAAAATGTGTGATTTGCATGCAGGTTGAAGGGACGCCTTGGAGAGTATCGACATCGACAACGATTAGCATGGTGATTTCTCAAGCCACAAATCTGGCAAAGTCCTCTAGTACGCTTGGAATTCTGATCTTGATTGAAAAAAGATTGATGTTGATGTTGAGGAAGTGTGGTTGGCATTGGTAGAAGATGAGCAAAAGAGGATTGTTTTGTGACTGTATTAGCAACCGGCTGGTCATGCATGCTCTTAAAAAGGATTTCATAGGCGACCAACTGGCCATGTAATTCATGAAAAGAAATAGGAGTGGGATGAAGATTTAAGACTGTTATTATGCTATGATAATCGCTACCAATATTACGATATATGATAACATTAAATTTAGCAGGAGAGACTTCACGTCCATCAATATATAATCCATTAGTAAGATATTTTACTTTATTAAGATACTCACTTACAAATAAGTCATTTTTCTTGAACTCTCGAAGCTCAATATTCAGCTGAAGTTGCCTGTTTTGATTAACTGCACCAAATGCATTTGCTAGGGCATCCTATACTTGAAAGGAAGTGTGTAAACCAATGACATAAGGAAATATTTCTTCAGTCAACGAGTATAACATCCATGAATGAAGCATTTGATCACGGAGGATCCAAGACTCATAAGCTGGATTTGGAATTTCTTGTGTTGGTGAATCATTGGACATGATTGTTTTGGAAAGGGGTGGAGTACCATTAATGTAAAACGTCAATTTTTTATAATTTAACAAGGGTAGAAATTGTGTTTTCCAAGCCAAATAATTCTTGGAAGTAAGTTTGATGGAGAATGTATGATGAGCAGAAGAGAGGAAGTAAGAGAGTTAGCAATGATTGGAAGAGTGGAGGAACGTGGTGGTGTAGAGGTGGCTGATGTTGCAGTAGAGGAAGCCATGAGAGAAGTCTGAAACTTTAGGAAAAAGAAAGGTTGAAATTTATATAATTAACTCGCAATAGTTGAATTATGGCTCTGATATCATGTTAATGTTAAATGAAAGTGGTATATAGGAAGTACAAGTATCGTGTATATTTATATACACTTTGTAACAGAATACAACTAATAGATTACATGAGATTAATATAATTACAAACTAAATATAAGGATAAGTACACAAGTAAGATATAACTGAATAATGAATATCCATTACAAGTAAGATATAACTAAATAATGAATATCCATAACAGTATGTATGTGTGTACAAATGATATGTTGTAGCAGGTTCTGATGTTGGAGTTAGGTTTATATTAAGCTGATATCTTGTGTAGCAAGGTTCTATGGGTGGTTGATAGTCTTAAGCTTATTTATGCCCTAGGATAACCATAGCCTGCAAGTTAGTATGTGACAATGTCCATAATGTATTTTCATTATGTGAGGAACTTTTGATATTCATGTAAAGCTCATATTCTTGAAATTTATGTTTTTATAGTAGCTTCATGGTAGTATTTGTAAATTTATAGATATTGTTTTGAGAATATTATATGCAACCCTTAAGTATGATGGCATCTGTAAATTAAGAATTACTATGAAAGATAATATGAGATGTATGTATGTGTGTGTAGATGATATGTTATAACAGGTTCTGATGTTGGAGTTAGGTTCAGATTAAGCTGATATCTTGTGTAGCAAGGTTTTACGGGTGGTTAATAGTCTTAAGCTTATTCATGCCCTAGGACAACCATAGCCCGCAAGTTGGTATGTGACAATGTCCATAATGTATTTGCGTTGATTAATGTAAGTACTAGAAGAGGACCCAGCTATCTCCATCCCAATAAAATATTTAGCACAGCCTAAATCTTTAATTGTAAAAGTAGCATCCAGGTATTCCTTAGCAGCATGAGCTTCTCATCAGGATATATGATTAACGCATCATCAATGTAGACTAAAAGAGCAAGGAAGCAATCGCTTGCACCTTTTGTAAATAAACAATAATCATAATTAGATAGTATAAAACCATATGAAACTAATTTTGCAGTGAATTATATGTTCCATTTCTTTGATGTATGCTTTAATCCTTAGAGGGACTTCTTCAATTTACAAATATGTCCTAGTTATATTTTAGAATATCCTACTAGAAGATTGAGATACACTTCTTCATCAAGAAAGTCATGTAAAAATGCATTGTTTATGTCTAATTAGTGAATAGGCCAATTGAATAATGTAGCAAGTGTGAGAAACACTTTTACTGTGATTGATTTTGCTACTGGAGAAAAGCTCTCTGTAAAATCTAAGCCTTCAACTTGGTTGTAGCCTTTGGCTAATCTTGTTTTATATCTCTCAACTGAGCCGTCTTGCTTAAATTTAACTTTATTAATCCATTTGCTCGGTTTCTTTCTGGCAGATAATTAAGTAAGCTCCCAGGTATCATTGGCTTCCAATGTTGCAAGTTTTTTATTCATTGCTTCTTGCCAATTAGGGTCAAGCTTAGTTTGATTAAATATTCTTGGTTCTTGAATTTTTGATATATTTACTAAGAAATCAATATATGCTTGACCAAAAGAGAAGAAAAGTAAAAAGAAAAAATATTTGGAGTTTATTGAGAATCATTGATCTATTGACACTTCTGAAATATGACAGTAGGTAATGTGTTAGGAACAATAATATTGGAAATAAAATCATTCAGCTAGAGAGGTTTTGTTTCAATTATAATATAATACCATTTTTACAACCATGGATCAAACTGCATGTATTTAATTAGAAGAAAAGCTTTTAGATCAAAGTAGCAAGTAATAGATTAATAAAAATAAAAAATAGAAGATGAATTCCGTGAATCTTTATTGATTCTATTGTTATTTTATATACAAGAAGAAAAAGAAAGAAAATAACTAACCTGCTGAGTTGGCAAGACAAATCTAACAAACCTAACAAATTAGAAAGAGAACAAAAATGTAACTAATTTGTTGAGTTAGTAAGATAAAAGTAACAAATTCTAACAAACCTAACAAACTAAATGAAGCATACCGAAATATAATTTAGCAGTAAGTGTATATTCTCATGAGTGATAGATCATTGATCGATTCTCCCTTCCCAATACTTAATAAATAAATAAATAAATGAAACGGTGCATGTAATGTTAAATGAAACAGTGCGTATTTAAAATCGTTATTTGAAACAATGTAGCTTTTTACGCTAACCGTCGTCTCTTTCTCTCTGTTCCTCTTTGTCTTATTTTTACCTTATTTATGTTTATTTTGAAAAATATTTTGATGTTAAATATAGTTTTCTTTATTTATATTTATATTTATTTTGTTTGTGTGTCTTTTATTTATGAAAATTAAATTTTTTTTTTTTATGGAAGTTTATTTATTTCTCCAATATGAATAAAAGTTTTCATTTGATTTTAAACGATCGGACTCATCAAATGATTTGATATTAATTTCTTGTGAAGCATATTTCCCGTATGTCAATTATAACTGTTGGGCTGAATATTATTTCTCTGATAATTTGGTCAATAAAACTTAGAGGTAAAACAAATTTTATATTCATATTGATTGTAATTTTTTTAATAGTTTTCTTGAGATATATTTTTCTTTTTCATAAATGAAAGACTTTTTTTAAAAAATAAAAATAATTTAAAAATGTTAACAAATTCAAAACTTAGAAAAATTAAATATGTTAATTTCACCTTTCGCCTTAATTAATTAACGAGCTCCCTATATAATTTTCTGACCTTTATAAATAGATTCAACCCAAATTAACTACTTATCCACATAATTAGGATTAATTTGGGAGGTGGAAATTAGTCTCTTTCCAATTGTAGAGTTGATCTCTTGTAAAGGTTCCATTTCCACATATTAATTCATGACCATCTATATATTAGATCTTTAATTAAGTTCTATTTTTAGGTTAATTAGAAAACACTTATTTAAATCTTATCTCCGTAATATCTCATCAATATTCAAAACAAAATACAAATGAATATCTCAAAACCAATCTTCGTTTTTCTATCTTCTCTTCTTGTTTTCTTGTTTCAATTTTCTTTTCTTGATTTGGGATATGTATTAGCTGGTATGTATGTATTTTCCTTTATGTTCATTTGCTCTGATCAATTAGTTCTATTAATATTTACAAACATTACTTTAATTGTTTTTTAAATTAATTCAGAATGTTTTAGTTTTGAATTCTCAAAATATTTTTTTTCAAGATTATTTTGATTAATATATTATTTTTTTAGCAATAACTCTTAATCTTTATTGGGTGAAATTAAGTTTCTTTGTTAGAGATCTTTTTTTTATGTAGTTTCTTTTTGTTAATAGGAGGAAAAAAATACTTGCATTTGAAACTATTTCCAAATCGAGAGATGCATTATCATATGATTAATATTATTTGTGTGTTATTTTATATTAACATTTGATTGATATTTTAAAAATATAGATAAAATTTATAAACTCAACTATAATATAGAACAAGTAAAATTTTAGGATTTTGTTTAAAGCTTCTTTGTGAATTTTGCATTATCTAATAAATAAGACTTTTCTTGTGTTTTTTCCTTTTGTTTTTGGACATGGGTGTAGCTGGATTGGGGTCAAAAGCTCATCTTGAATATAGTTATAATGAACAAAGTGGTAGAGGACCATCTAAATGGGAGGAGCTCAAACCAGAATGGAAAGCTTGTAGTAAAGGAAGATGGCAATCTCCTATTGATCTTTGTGACCAAGATGTCAAAGTTTTGCCTCCTACAGCTGCAGATCTACAAATACAATATCAACCAGCTCCTGCTACTATAAAGGGCAGAGGACATGACGTCCAGGTAATCAAGCTATACCTTTCTTTAGCCTTTTTTTTTTATCCATAATAGTAGCAAAGAGCTAAGGTTAAAAAATAAATGGGATTAGGTAGAGTTTATGAGTCATATTAAAATAACAAAATCGCTACCAAGGAAAAAGAAAAAGAAAAAGAATTATTGTTTATCATAAATAAAGAATTTTTTTTTGTTTATACTACGTGTATACCAATCTAATAAAATTAAAACACATACAATATATATTTTTAAAAAAAATAATCATATTTTATTATTGATTGATTTAGCATATGAAATAATTTTATATATCCAATGTATGAAAAAAAAATTAATAAATTAATAATATAAGTGAATCAAATTTTGGCTCATTAATAATAAATTTATTTATGGATCAATTTTTATTTCAATAATATTAAAATCATGCCCCAAAATTATAAAGTTTCATATATCAATCCTAATTAAAATATAATTTAAAAAAAATTAATTTATTGAAAATAAGATATTTATTTTTAAAAATCTTAATATTCTTAATAATATTTGTTGATTTTTACAAAATGTTTATATAATTTAATTAATAAAAACTCTCATGATTGAGGATGCTCCAACTTGAGACCTCTCATTCTTTATACCTTTAAAGAAAGTGAGTATCCATACACTTATAAAAAGTGAAAAGTTTGGAGTAAATTTATACATTAAACTTTTGTCAATCATTCTTTATACCTTCTTTAATTCTCTATTAAAAATTTCAGGAATTACCCAAATAACAATTTTACTGCTTAATCAGGTGTCATGGAATGGAAATGCTGGGAAAATTATTATTAATGGAGTACCTTACAACTTGCTATATGGCCATTGGCATATACCAACTGAACATGCATTCAATGGGATAAGGTGAGCAAATTGCTATTTTGTTTTTTTTTTAATTTTCTAATAATAAATTTTCACCCTACACTTTCAATCTATTATTTTCTTTTATAATTTCCTATAATAGGAATGATTTGGAACTCCACTTAGTTCATAAAAGCTCTTGGGGAGGAATAGCAGTTATTGGAATACTTTACAAAATTGGGGAAGCTGATTCCTTCCTTACAAAGGTACTTATATAGTTTTATTGCTTATATTATTTGGTAAATTTTACTCCAACCGAAATTTTCCTACTCTGAAAACAATTATAGTATAACTTTCTTTAGTTTTTTTTTTTGAGCATGGGAGGGAGAATCAATGACTAGGAGAATATTAGACTATCTCTCAGTATGCAATGTATTTAGTTATTGCTTATCATTATTATCAATTTTTCAATTTTATTTTTTTAATTTTGATTGTCTCAATCTCTCTCTTGCAGCTGTTGCCCTCCATAAAATCAGTAAAAGAAGCAGAAACAGATTTGGGGGTTATTAACCCAAATGATATTGGATTTGGGAAGGAAAGCTATTACAGATATTCTGGTTCTCTTACAACTCCACCATGCGAAGAGGGTGTTACTTGGACAGTTTTCCAAAAGGTTTTTTCTTAACATTGCCTTAAGGCGTTGATTAAAAGAAATTAATAATTCCCATAAAATTAAATAAATACATTAGAATTTTGACAAATTATTTAGAATGAGAATAATTATAACTAAATACAACTCCATCAAAATTTTTAATTTTTTTTCATTCAACTCCTTTAATAATTATTTAATTAATTTTATTTGAAATAACTATTTTAAGTCAAATATTATCTAGAATAAATATTTTTAACTAGTACTCTAAGCAGGATCATTAGAAAAATTATTTTTCTTTTATTGTAATACCTTTATTTATAGTTACATAATATGAAAAAAATATTATCTGCACTCAATATATAGTTTTATCGCATACATCAAGCCAATGAATATTAAAATATTTTAACCAATATAATTTTTTATTTATTATGAAAAGACACTGATATTCGTTTTACTCTATGAATTCTTATATTATTAAATTAATATATCCATTCAGCGCACACATTATTTCCATATGTTTAATGGTGTAGCGAAATCTAATCCTTTTTTTAATTTATTACAGGTGAGGACAGCTTCAGCCGAGCAAGTGAATGCATTGAAAGATGCCACTGATGATGTAAGTGTTTTTTTTATATATATATATATATATACACATGAAATGGAACTAAGTTTATTATTATTTTGATTGCTATCAGACTTCTTTTTCATTTTTTACTACTATGCATTGTAAAGCTCAATAGTCTCAAATATGTGTGGAATTGAGTTGATTTAGTGTTATCGATAAATTGCTAAGTTCAAGTTAGTTTCAATTAGAAAATTTGAGATTCAAAACTTAAATTAAGTTAGATTGTATTTTTATTTTTAAATTCAGCTCTATTTAACTGAATTAGTGAATTGTTGTTTAAATATTAATATATAATATATTCAAAATTATATAAAATTTTAAAATTTGACCAAATTTATAAGTCACTTGAGTAAGATATTATAATATTTAAATTCGGCTAGATTTAATATTTAAATTACTCAAGTTTAAACTCAATTCAATTAAAATGGAGTCAAAATTGAATATTTTGCGAGTTGAGTTTGAGTAACTTTTAAATGACTTGCGAGTTTGATTTATTTATACCTTTAGACTGAAATAACATAAAAGGATTTTAGGCTATCTTCAAACATTTTTAACTTACCCCATATGATAATTTTATCAATAGTTTGAGTAGTAGATGAGAAGATTCAAACTCTAAACTTCCCCCTTCTCTATGTACAAATAAAGAAGCTAATTAAATTATGCTTACTTGGCTAGGTTTAATAGTTTGTATTATCCTATTGAATTTGAAGTGAACTGCAAATAATGATATAATTTTTTTTTTTATTTCTTGTTTATCCTATGTTAATATCTGAGTTTTGTTTTTCTTTCAGGGATTTGAGATGAATGCAAGGCCACTCATACCATCAAATGGAAGACCAGTTCATTTGTTCCAAGCATAGCTAGGCCCATGGTGATTTAGTAATATTATAGTTGGATTTGCTATCTTTGTTGAACTATAATAATAATAATAATAATAATTGTCCCTTGGGGCAAATTCTTTGGTTGTAGCAAACACTGTTTGGTTATACTTTATCAGTTTCCTTCCTTTTTCCTTTTTGCCTGCCCTTGCCTATTTTACTTGTTCTCTGGGCTCTCTAGCAGAAGAAAATGGATTAAATATAGAGATAATTTAGATTAATGAGACTTTTATTGTTATATATAGGGGGTGTTTGATTGGCCAACTAAACATCCTTAATTGCCGATTGTCAATATGTGCGTCGCCAATTGAAAAAATTTATATTGTTTGATTGGCCAACTAAAAACTCCGATTATAACAAAATTTTTCTTTAATTGGCAAATCTCATAAGCAGCTATAAGTTGCTTTTAGCGATTAGCGATTTGACAATCACATTTTTATACCCATCGCACATTTAGTAATCGTTCTACCAAACATTCCCAAAATAGGTATAGGCAGATAATCAATTAAGGGTTGATTGGCTTAGCAGTTAAATGTGCAATATCATATATATACATGAATGGAAGGCTTAATAATTATAACAAAAGGTATGAAAAGACCAATAAGTATATTAATTGAAAAGCAGCTTGCATCTTGCAGACTACAAATTCACCAAATCAATTATCAATTTATGCTTTATATAACTTACAGGAAAAATAAATGAATTTATTTCAGAGGACACTAAAATAAATGGCAAAGCTAACTTAATATTTTAGGGGGAAAAAAAGTCATTTATCTATTCAAAGTTTTCAAAAGATGGTAATCTTCGTATAGTTATTTCTTTGATTATATCTTATTCTGATACTGATTTTGAAATATTGCGATCGCTATTAAGATAATCTCACATCGATTGAAATAAAAAATATAAGAGCTTAATATATAGTGAGGGTCAATAACTTAATTAGCTAGTTTTAGCTTTTTAGTAATGATAATCTCAATATTCTAATATATATTATGTATATATTTATGTGTTTAATATTTTTCATTCATATAAAAATTAAAAATTTAACAATTTCTTGCAAAAAAGTTACAGAAATATCATGTATGATGAGGGAAGAAAAGAAAATCTACTACTTATAACGAAGCAAACAAACTTATTATTAATCAATCAGTTTTTGATTCAGTAGTATTGAAGATGACTTCAAAATTGTGAGATTTCAAGTTTAAATCTTAGAGTCAAATTTACTAAAAAAAAAAAAACTTATTACCAACATCTATTTGACTCTTTGAAATTAAGCGAAGATTTTGGAAAGCTTTCTTTAAGTCCATACATGGAACTGCCTATTTTGGTATAGTTCTTGTACTCGTTCAGCAATATATATACTTCTAAAAATTATCTATTTGAAAAATAAAGTGATGAGCACATTAAAGAAAATAGGCCTAGAAATTACTGAAAGGTGAAACATTAATTTTAACTTACCATTGAATAAGAAGGAGATCATTTCACTCATGGTACTCCAACTTATAGTTTGCGCAAATTATTATCCTTAAACTTTAAAACGTAACACAAAAGTCCTCAGACTTTTAGCCACGTTTCACTGGCAATCCTTATCCGCTCCAAACTTAAGTTATTTCTATTTTTACCCCCAAAGTCCTACTTTTCTTTCAAAGAAATCCAAAAATCCTCTCCTTTAGGCTCTGATACCATTCAAGTGAGTCTGCCCTCCTTCTAATTGTTCTGTTCAGAAGCGGAATTACAGAGAGCTACTCCTAAAGATCTTTTAAAGGATTTTTTCTTTTATTTCTGATTTCTTTCAGCTTTTTATACTCGTTGTGATAACGAGAGCTAGCAACAAGTCCTAAAGGGCCCTTGTTCTCAAGGAAAAATTCCTCAAATTCACTCTGTCTAAGAGTCAACTCTTCTAAATTTTTGAACAATTTATTTATAGAATTATTTAGAGAGTCCAAACGATCTATAATAGAATTTAACAAACCTATTACTAGATCCTTG
>CANXYC010586149.1:0-15400 GCA_948193065.1 Aleurites moluccanus | reverse complement strand
TAAGTTTATGTTAAATAGTATCTAAATATAAATTAATTGGATATGTAGAGTCAAGAATGAATAAGAGACGTGATGGGTACCATAAGAGATAAGGCAAAGAATCAAGGATAAAGGAAAAGGGAAATGTACAAGTTATAAGCTAAGGTAAGTAATGCATACATCATTATGCATACCCATGTTTTGATTTGTTGACCCAATGAGTATGTTTCCTTCTTGATTAAATGCCACTTTGTTATTATTGATCATTCTTTGATCTTCCAAAAGATTAAAATTTATCCATATCCATTGATTGTTATTGATATTGAAATGTCTATTATTCTTGATTGATCATGTACTAAAATATTTCCTAAAAGTATGCACAAAAAATATTTAGCCACATTCCATGATATTTATTGTTAATTGATACCTTTGTATCAAGAAAAGAAACCAATATATAACTAATGAAATTTATTGATCTTGATTGACAAGTAAGCCCATATATATCGATCGAAAGCCATTGTACTGTAATGTTCCTAATGAATACTTGATATTGTTATTGATTTCCATTGGCCTATTTACATGTGGATTTGATAGAGCTGCCGCTCCGATAGGGTAGTGGGTACATACTATCGGTAATTGTCACAACCCGATCCCGGATAGAGCTGCGACGGTCTTAAGGTGAGGGAGATGCCGAAGTGACCGGCACTCGTAAAACCCATCACTCTCATCAATGCAATCACAATATCGCAGTAGAAACACATATATATACCCATCATCAATCAATAGCAATATATATAACCATTCACTCACATAAATACTATTCATTCTGTCACTCTGATATTCATTCTGTTACTCTGACATTCATTCTGTAACTTCCATATCTTATACATTATACTACAATATCCATACATACATGTTCATACTCTAACTATACCATACAAAATCCATGGAGCAGTTAGGATATGAACATACAAAATAATACAGTGTTCATAATATTACGCTGACACAAGATCTGCAGAATCTACAGAGAGCCAAAAGAGCTGGGATATCTACCTCCTACTCTGTACCTGAGAGGGTAACAGTGAGAGGGTGAGTATATATGATACTCAATGAATCTAATATGCATCAACAAATGACAAGAAATGGAATATCAATAAACAATAAGTAGATGAAATAATAATTTCAGTCTGCTTAGAATCTCTGTAATACAGAAGCAAGTACAGAATATGACTGTAAATAAACAATCATATCAATAGAATCAATATCATATGAATGAGATAGAAATTGACAGATATGGAACCATGAAATACATAGAGATGTGCCAAGCACAAATCACACACACACACACACACACACACACACACATATATATATATAACATAAGACTGTACGGGTCTTATAACTAGGACATCCCTTCCTAGTACAGGGTATCAATCAATACAATGTCGTAATACCCTAGAAAGTTATAACTCATGTGCATGATTTAGTTCTCAGTATGTAGTTCAAAAGTCTTGAAATGATAGGAAATAATTTTAGAGACATAGTTAGAAAGCGAACTAGTTACTTTTCTGAAAAGCGGCGGTGTCGGGAACCCTACCGAGAAATTAGCAATCCTGTCAACAGAAGAATTTTTTATTCTGACCAGGGGGTAAAAGATCACCATAATGCATGTGTAATTTTGGTAAAAAGAAAGAAGTGAAAACATTTAGGCATACTGAAAAAGTAACCGATTACAAAACCGTAAATAAATGGAACTTTAAGGTGAATAGTGAAAATAAGTTTGTCGGAGTTACAGAATAACTCTGAAACTATTTTTATAAATAAGTATAAATTAAAATAAGCTTATTGATTTCCCACATTGAAATCCAAATCCTGACAGAATTAACAGAATAAATTACAGAAGAATTTGGGGTCAAAACCTAATTACTTGAAAGTTTAAGGACCAAAATATAATTTGCCAATTTGTTTGAGTATAAAAGCCAACACTTAGCCATTTTGTTCATCTTCTTCTTCTTCTTCTTCTTCAAGTGGCCGAACCTCCATTCTCAATTCTTCATCAATTTTTCTTCAATTTTCTTAAGAGAAATTGATAGAAAACTAATGGAATTCATATGAAAAACCCATGTTTTGGCCGAATGGGTTGTACTATTCACTTGCCTAAGTTTTGCTTGATTTTTTTCTTGAATTCCTATGCCAATTTGACCCATTTTGTATTGTTTAATCTTGCTTATTTGATACCTATAGTATTGTTGCCAATGTGCCTTGTTGTTGCTTGAATTGGGCAAGTCAAATTTGCAACTAAACCCAACCTATTGGCTTGCCAATTTGTTCCCACCAAGAGTTTGATTAAATGCCTAGTTATTTTTGCCTTGGCCTATTGCTTTATATTCCATAGGCCTAACAATTGAATGCCATCATCGCCAGCGACATTGGCATGCCAATTGGCCTACCAATTTTCTTTGTTGAACTAACCTTTGTTCCATACCTTTGTTGTTTACCATAACCCTTATCGTTGATTGTATATTATATATTGTAATGCCTTTGATTCAAATGCCATTTGATTTGAAAGATATTGAGTTTAATGCCATTGATGATACCATTGTTGCAAAATGGTATCTATTGATATGATGTTCACTTGTATTGACCTGAATGTGGTTTGACAGAGTTGTCGTTCCAACAGGGTAGTGGGTACATACTGTCGGCAATGTACACATTGATATTAATGCCCTAGCTGGGAAGGGTTTTTGGTCCCGACCATAGTACCTGATCAGTCTTATGCTTACTTGATATGTGATCGGCTGTGTGATTACACATAGTCTACTTGTTACAGGACCCTATATTTGTATTACCATATGATTCCATGACCATTGATATTCCTATTGATTTCTGATACTGATTTTGTAAACCAACATGATTGATATTGTTCCACTGTTCCTTTATCATGTATATATATCATTGTTCCATCCTATTTGACTTGTGATGCATATAGATTCACTGAGTATCTTATATACTCACCGTTTCTTTGTTTAACCATTTCAGGAGAGGAGTAGACTGCAGAATCCCATCGTCTGTCACTCAAGGATTTCTACTATAGTTATTTCATGTATATATTTGAATTTTGTACTATTTTTGGTGTTCATAATCTAGCTGCTCCATGGGGTATGTATGGGTTAGCTAGGATATGAACAGTTATATATGTATGTGATGATATGATATGATATATGATTAGTATATGGTATGATATAATGACTGTTACAGCTAATTGCATTAAATTATAAAAAGAATTGCAGAATATCAGAATGGATAGTAAATAAGTAAAATAGATAATAAATTGTGGTTTATAGATTATGCATGTGATATTGGGTTCTACGGGTACCAGTTGCCATTGGCATCTCCCACATCCTAGGACCGTAGTGATCCGGAAATGGGTTGTGACAAATGTGCACAAAGCCGACAGCATGAACTCATTACCCTATCAGAACGGCAGCTCTGTCAAATCACCTCGAAGTCAATAGAAGCAATAAACACATCAATAGATGCCATTTCAAACTAATGGTATCGGTAAGTATCAATAACTCATTAGAAATCAATTTAATGAGCAATAAGTCAATAAGACATCAATAATAATCAATTAACCAATAATGGGAACAAACATAAATTGGTCATTTACGGCCAAAAAGTTGACGCAATTGGCATGCCATTGTCGCTGACGATGGTGGCATTCAAATGGTTGACCTATGGATTTTTCGGCATGGTTTTGGTGCAACATTGATATTGCCCCAATTATTAACAAACATATACATGGAAAGCAATTTATAGGCAACAATTACAACTCAATAATCTTCAAGAATTGAATCAAAAAAGCAAGGAAAAACAAGCTGAAACCAAGAACCAAAAATTAGGCATTTTGCCCTAAAGTGGTTCGACCACTTTAGGGTTTTCACAAATGAATTCCAATTTGCATTCTAGCAATTTAGGCATAACAATTGATATATAAAAGACTCACCTAGCACTCTAAATCACCTAGCAAAATTGCCTTGCCACCCAATTCCTCAATTCCTCACAATAGGTAAACCCAGCAATTTTCTCCAACAAAATTTTCTACAACAATGTAAACATCAATTAATCACCAATAAACATCCAATTGACTTATTCTATACTCAATTTACACATTCTAACTCATATACACAAAATTCAATTACACAACTTCACTTTAGAGTTTGAAAATTTGGGAAATTTGCTTAATGCATCAATTGATGCAATTAAATAATTTACCCAATCCTACCAACATCTAATTAACTTAATTAAACCATAAAAACAAACAAATGAACAATTTACCTAAATTTCTTCAAATGGATGAAATTCCAAAGCTTGGTGTTCTTGAATTTTTCTTTATTTTCTATGGTTTAATTTGGTGGATGATGGATTATTTAGTGTTTAATCCAAGTTTCCATCACTTTCTCTTCACAAAACAAAAGAAAAATCAAATAGAAAATGGAAGATGAAGGCTACGGTGAATAAGAGAAGCAAATGGGAAAAAAAAATCCTAAGACATGCTTATATAGTAAGACAAAAATGGCAAATTTTACTTTTGGTCCTCCAACTTATTTTGATATATTTTCGCTCGGTAATTTATTCTGATAATTCTGTTGGGAATTAGAATTCAAAGTAAATGTTCAAACATCTTATTTTTATTAATACTAATTAATAAAAATAGTTTCAAAGCCATTTTGAAACTCAAACAATCGAAATTCCACTATACCCCAAAGTTCCCTTTATTTACAGTTTTATCATCGCTTACTTTATCAGTGTTCTTAAATATTTTTACCTCTTTCTTTTTACTGTATTTATACATGAATATACATAAACTTTACCATCTTGCCAAAATCAAAAATTCATCCGTCGACCATACTGCTATTTTTGCTGCAGCGATATTAGTACCGATGATTTCCAAAAAAATTTCTCATTTTCGCTCTATCTGAGTTTTCAAAATTACCATTAGCCATTTAGATAATTTTAAATCACATACTGAGAACTTATTTTATAAAAATATGTTATGCATATATATAGGGTATTACAGGTGCACATTGTTACTGATGCCCTAACTGGGAAGGGTTATTAGTCCTAGCCGTAAGACCTGATCAGTCTTATGCTTACTGATATGATATTGACTGTATGTTTACATATAGTTCATATTGTTCTGGCCCTTTATCTGTCTTATCTATATGATACAAGTATTATTTACTTGTTCATTGATTCCAAACTTATATCATATTGCTTACCATTGATAGCCATTCTTTCATCAATTATTGTTTATCATCGATTTGATTGTTACCTATTCCAAACTCCCAAGACATTTGGTGTATAAATTAATTAACGTTTGACAAGCAAATTTGAAATGCTAATAACCATCCATTGTATTTATTAATACTTGACTACCATTGGTATCTTTTATTATCATAAGCTTATATCTCATATTTAATGATGTATACATGCTCATTGAGTATTTTTTTATACTCATTCTATTGTGGTTTATAATTTTTACAGGAATGAGATAGAGAAGGCTAATTCCAAGTCATTTTCTTTTCCGACTTGGAATGTCAAATACATCAAGGTAGAATTTTATTCTCTAAAGGTCATGAGTGTCAACTCTTAAAGCTCCGTGGAACTGTGCATAATTAGATGATTGAGTACTATAATGATGTATGAACATTGAAATAATTGAAAATTCAGTGGCATTAAAAAAAATGTAATGTGTAATGATTGATAATGACAATGATAGTGAAGTGATAGAGACAGTGATACTGAAAATGCTAAAATGATATTTATATGTTTTAAAAGAGATTTAGAAGTGCTATATATATCTGTGAAACTGTGAAGTTGAGGGTATAAGCAAGGCAAATTATTAGGAGTTTAAAAATAAATTTTAGTGCAGGCTGTGTAATTTTTGAAAGACCCGATTTTGGGTCTGGAATAACATTAAAATTACAAAAGAAACTCGGCAAAATTTTTGTAAAATTTATAAGTAATAAATGGGATTTAAGCATTGATGAATGAGTTAATATTGATTAAATGATTGATAAATGGATTGTTCATGAGTTCTATGAGTTTTCGGTAACCGTAGGTTTACTCGTGCCCTAGGACCATTTCGGCTCAAAAGTGGGTCGTGACAATAAGTTACTCAAATATGGATACACCAAGACTTGGCAATTTGCCCTTGGGCTTCGTTCTTCTTATGAGTGGTTGGATGACTTCAAATTCCAAGAGCTTTAATTGCTTTAAAAATGTTGTTTGCTTGTAGAAGTTACTTTGATTCAAATAAATCTACTTCTACTTTGAGAAACACAATCAAAAAGCTTTTTAATTTGTTTTGTTGATGAGAAGTTTAGAAGAAAAAGAAGAAAAGTTTCAAGTTGATTCTTGATTTTCTTGAAAAACTTGATTTGATTCTTTGATGAAGATAATTCAACTTAAACATTGTGTTTGATTCAAGAAATTGATTTTATAAATTTAATTCAAAATATTCATATTTAATTTGCTTTTAAATAAATGCTTTGATTTTAGAAAACTTAGGTTTTTCTTCGAAATTTTGATCCTTTAACTAGTAAGGGTGAAGAGGTATTAATAGGCTCATTCATCTCACCTAAATAGGAAATATATAAATTTAAAGTTCCTATTCAAATTTTGTTTAAGTTCCTAAATAATAAAAACTAATTAATACTTCATAACTAGTTTCTAGGTTACTTGCTAACAAAAGATCTCAAATCTTCTTTTTTAGCTTTTAACCAAAATCTTCCTTTTTAACAAAAGTACTAAAAAGGAATATTTTTAGAAACTAATTAGGCAATAAAATAGACCTGGGGGCCCCAAAATCTGGAAAAAAAAAATGGCTAGTGGAGCAGCATCACAAGCCTGAAATGAACGATCACACGCGCCCAAAGGCGCTAGGTCAGGTGGTCCTGCATACTCAGTTGCAAGGTCGGATGGTCTAGCAAAGGATCATCCATCCTTGGGTCCATAGGGCCCGACGACTTGCTGCAATCAGCTTATCGGCCTCCCTCGTACTCGTTTTCATGCTCGAACTTCCAAACATGACCTAGAACTTTATAACATTATTTTAAATAGTATTTTAACTATTTTTATTAAGATACTAATTTAAATCATTCTCGGACTGGTACAGGCCCTACGACTTACAACAATCAGGCCCTATTGGCCCTCTTTGCCTCTGGGCCACGAACATGGCCTAAAAAGATTCCAAATCATTTTAAATAATATTTTGACTCTTTTTTTATTAAAAACATCAATCTAGATCATCAATTGCTAAAAGAATATAGCAATTTCCTTGATCCAAAAAATAAAAGCAATCCTTTGACAAGCAACTCAAAGCCTCATCATTGAGCTTCGACTCGTGCTCAAGGTGTATCAAGATTCAAAACTAACAATAATGAAAAAGCTTGAGAATATATGAATTTTTTTTCAAAAGACCTAAGTTTGAAAATAATTAAGTGACGAATAAATATCTGAAGGTTTGTTACACACTTGATAAGCTCAATAAGAAGATTGTATGTGAGTGGGTGAAGAGTCTTCAATTTCTAGTTGGTTATGTTTCTATATGGACCATTGCCACATAGGGAAGTATAAATCTTTGGGATGAACAATCATGACTATCATGTATTCTCGCAATGATTACTACCGATAGTTTTCCATGAATTTTTCACTCAATATGTTTGGTAAACTTTGAAAAAATTCAAATTTTTTAAGGAACTAACATCCACAAGATGAAATGGCCAAACTTGATCCAAAAATTCTTTTAATTCTTTGCAAACTTCAGAAGATATTTTCACCTGTCTTATTTGACTCTATGAAACATCTTCTAATACAATTGGCTTATAAAGCAATGATTTCAGGTCCAGTGAAATACTGATAGATGTATCCATTTCAAAGATATAATTACATTCAATAATATTATAACTTGTGTTTACAACATAAACTTTTTTTCTTACTTTAAAATCTTATTATGTCTAAGCTTCTTCAATGTTTGGAACATAATGTAAATCTAAGTTTGAAGGTTCAATATGCAATCCATACTTAGTAGAAGAAGCATCATTTTTTTTGTTCACTTTATTTTAAGCCTCATGTATATACAAGGCATCAGAAAGTGCCACAAAATGATGATAGATGAAGTGCGACTGAGGATGAAATAGAAGGTAATCTTTCAATATTTACTCATCCTGATCGTGTTTTCAGACAAGCAATTAGAAGGAGATTGATAGAAATTGAATATCATGCAACTCAAACTTACATTATGTTAAATTGTAATGAGATCCATCCATTTATTCAGTAAGTGATTACATTTCATAATTTAAGTATATTAAAAATTTCAACCTTTAGTCTGTTAAATTCCAACCAGAATATATGTTGATGAATTATGTAATATGAATCCAACCATCATTGATGCAGAAACTGCATCAATGCAAGAAAGTTATTTTATGAAATGGTTCAAAGATTACGTGAGTTGCTCTAACAAGTAATATATCATTGAAATTTTTTTATATTTTTATATTCTTTAACATTCATTTGTGGATTATTAGGCATAAAACCCATCAAATAAATCTCAAATCATTTCATAAAGCCATTAGCATCAAGTCCTCTATAGACATGTGAGTAGTTATACAATTTACTTTGTATACAAATTCCACATTGAATTTCATGTTTCCAACAAAGCAACTATTAATAGTGGTGTTTGTATAAGGGATCAAATTACAGTGATGAATCAAGCGATTATTATGAAAAGTTGATCGAAATTTTGCAATTTGAGCATCCATTGCTTCTAATTAAGAGGATTATTATGTTTAAATGTGAATGGTTCAATCCAACACCTATTGTGGGCATAAAGGTTCATCCAAAATATCATATTGTTAGAAGTTTTAATAAGTATGAACCATTTGCATTTGCAATGCAAGTTGTTCACGTATATTAAGTTCCATATCCTGGATGAAAATGTGATAGGGTGGACTGACTAGTGGTATGCAAAATTAAAGCCAAAGTTGTTATGGAAGCTACATACTCCAAATCTAACACTAATCTATCACGTGAGCTGCATACCAGGAGGATGCTAAAAATGAACTCGGAATGCAAATTGTAAGAGATGAAGAAAGATCATTAACTTAATGATCCAACTACTAATTACAATATAGTATAGTTAAGTCGAAAGATGACATTACTTTGTATTTAGAAATAGAAAGATGAGGAGGATTCCATTAGATATTTAGAAAATAGTTATGATGATAATTAGAAACTTATTTTATTACATAATAGAAATTAATAATACAATATTTATGCTTTTAAAATTAAAATATGCTAATCAAATTTATGATATCTTACAACTTCCAAGACATGGTAAGAGGCAATGTACTGCTCCTCAGCTCCTGGATGGGGTAGGGGTACAGCATTGCTAGATATGAGACGTGGCACAGGGATGACTCAGTTTCATCCGCAACTTTCAACATTTAGATGGCAACTACTAGTGCTCTACATCCACCTCCACCTCCTTCTACACATGTTGTTGCTCCTCCATCCACAAAGTTCGATCCGCCTCCTCTTCCTTTTACAAAGTACCTTCTACTCCTCCGTCTACAGTGGCTACAGCTCCTCCTATTTCAACTATAGATGAAGTTGCTTCTCTTATTCCATCTACAGAGGATATTGCTATGTCACCTACTTGATCGGTGTATGACAATCAGGACTTTAAAGTGAGTGATGAGAAGATAGTTATATGCCTCATTCCTTTTGCAGGTAGAGTTCTAGAATAAGTAATTACAATAAACATTCATATTGATTAATTATTTATTATGAAATTTGTAATTTCCATTATTTTAAATGTGCATCATAATACTAACTATTTCTATCAATATTATATACAATTTGAGCCCTTTTAGCCAGATTTCTCGTGAGATCATTAGGATCTTTCATAAGAGGCTCAAAGAGAAGGTGATCAACTGGAAGAAAGTGTCAGAATGTACAGAGAATCAGTATTGGGCTGAATTTCATGTAGTTACTCATATATTATTAAACAAGTTGTGCCATTTCAACACCTACTCGATTTCTTAAATAAAACAAATTATAATTATACTTATTTCTAATTTAGCGGATGGGATTAATTTGTTGGATGCCTGGTTTGGGCTATAATTTCTTTTTACATGAGTTGATGTTGTATTCAAATAGATATATATAGTATAAATTGTGATTTGATATAATGTAAACAGAGAATTATCCAATTTATAGGGGAAGTTAAGAACATGTAATATATATATATATATGTTATTCTATTTTTTCTATCAAAGAAAAAATTCATTTGGGATGAGGCTATTACGACTATAATGCAAGCAAGATGGATGCATAGGTGCTCCATCTATTATGCCAATTTGGCCTACACTACAAAAAAGCTGGGTAAAAAACCCATTTATATGGTTGAAGATGCATATAAATCATATTGCGATGAGTAGGTGAAAGATGATGTATAGGCCTGATCTACTATTGTTGATTATATTGTAGTATGCCTTAGAGCATTGCTACTTTTGTTGTAACTATTTATAACCAAATTTACCCATAATGGCAATAAATAGTATTCTTATTTATGGTGTTGTATAATTTGAGTTATACTTGCATTTATTTAGAATACTAGTCCATAAGATTCTTGTTAGATATGCTTTTCTCATATTGGACAATTGTGTGATAACTTATCTAGTATAAGATCTTAAAATATGTTCATGGGCGTTGCTTGGGTAGCATTAGTCCAAATAGACCATCACCTCTGTTTATCTTTCAATTAGTTGGATACAAATGGAATGGAAACAGTAAGTCATAAACTGCTTGTTTCTGGTAAACAGGACAAACATATGGACGTTTAATCATTAGTTGATTATATGGTTGAATAGTGATATGAGATGAAGACAATATGAGATTTTATAGTCTATAAATCGACTGTCATCTAAATCATAATTGTGCGTATAATCCTTTGACCTGAGAGGACACGACTGTCTCATATGTAATTGATTAGAGTTTGATACTGCTTTCATGTTGGGAAATTCATGTACCAACATAATTGATTATATACTGAGTCCATGGTCATCCAGATATGAAATTTATTCCTTTGAGTAAACAAGGTTAAAGTTCTATGATGTCATGTTCTTTTCAATGATTAAAACCTTGGCCGAGATATTTTAGATTAATTAGAAAGGACTCTTTCTAATGAGAATCTAATTTAGTCGAGAAAGAACAGAAAGATGGATTCATAGTATTTTGGTATTAGGGTTTGACATCCCATCATGATCCAAGCTGAAATCGACACTTTGTAATAAAGGGATTTTAGTGCATATAATCATGATCGTAAAAGACTCATTCATTTCTAATTAGGTAGTCACGATACCTTACGCTAGGGGTTATTTATGACTCATGGATCAATTGGAAAAATGGGATTTTTCAATTATTTGAGAAAATGATTTTCTCAGACATTTTTATAATGTCATATCCCATTGCTAATTAAATGTGAACTGAGAAGGTCACACACAAGTGGAGTTATGGTTTTGGACTGAAATTATTTTAATTAAAACAATTGGATAAAATAGGACCCTAGCATGACCCGATGCTTAATCCTGAAAATTAAGTTTGTCAATTTATCCTAATTTATATTTGTTATAAATTGATGAAAGAAATAATTTATAGACTTAATTGATATTTGGATAAATTGTGTAATTGGTGTTTTAGGGTTACTAACCCCTAAATTAGATTTAGGGAATAGAAATGTCACACCCCAAAACCAACAATGCGACTGTCCTAGGACAAGGGTAGGCATAAGACCACCATAAACTCATAGAACACAACATAACCTAGATCTCATACACACCATATCCATATATATATCATATTGTCTCCTCTTGTTATGAATCATACAGTTATAATCATCATATAGTCAAAATCATTATGTGTAGGCCATAACTATATATATATAGTTATGAATCATATAGTCATAATCATCATATCATATTGTCTCCTCTTGTTCCCTACCGATCAAAAGACACATCTAACATCAATATAGAACAAGGGAAATGCTATAAAGAATGCCACCAAGGCAACAAAAGAATAACATTCTCTGTATCTAACTACAGAGCTCTAGAGTATACTGCTCAAACAATACAAATATATAATGTAATACCCTAGAAAGTTATAACACACATGCATGATTTAGTTCTCAGTATGTGGTTCAAAGTCTTGAAATGATGGAAAATAATTTTAGAGACACAGTTAAAAAGCGAACTAGTTACTTTTCCAGAAAGCGACAGTGTTCCTGAAATTAGCAGTCCGGTTAACAAAAGAATTTTAAAAGTTGACCAGGGGATAAAAGATCAACATAAAACATGTGTAATTTTGGTAAAAAGAAAGAAGTGAAAATCATTTAGGAACACTGAAAAAGTAACCAATGGCAAAATTGTAAATAAATGAAACTTTAAAATGAATAGTAGAAATTGGTCCGTCGGAGTTACAGAATGACTCTAAAACCAATTTTATAAATAAGTATAAATTAAAATAATTTTATTGACTCCCCACTTTGAAATCCAAATTCTAACAGAATTATCAGAATAAATTACAGAAAAAGTTGGAGTCAAAGTGTAATATATGGAAGTTTGGGGATTAAGTTGTAATTTATCAATTGATTTTTCTATATAACCAACACTTAGACAAAGTGTTGCAATTTCTTCTTCTTCTTCTTCTTCTTCTTCTTCTTATGTAGGTCGAACCTCTCTTCCTTCCTCTCCATCATTTCTTCTTCAATTTTTATCAAATTTTCTTAAAGAAATTCAAAGCAAACTTGAGTTTAAAGCTTAATATTCCATCCTCCACCATTAATTTGTAAGAAGGAGCAAAGGAAATCAAGAACAAACCAAGGGGAATTTCGGGTTCATCACCATCTAAAGGTAAAGAGTTAGTTTGTTTGAATTTATGGTTTATTTGGATGATTTTGATGATGAATTTGATGGGTTTTATGGTTAATTGCATCAATTGATGCAAATTGATAGAAATCCCTAATTTCCCTAACATAATGAAAGTTATATATCTTAGCTACTTGAATTAGTGTTAGTTAGTATTAATTGATGTTGGAATATGTTAAGTAGAAGTTAATAGGTAATTAATTGATGAATGGTTTGATGTAGAATTCAAGTTTTGACAAGGTTGCCTTATTTGGCTCCATTGGTGGTTTGTGGTGGAATTCAATTTTTCAAAGCTATTTGGAAGTTTAGGTGAGTCTTATATGCATCCTTTAACATGCCTATTATATTAAAATTAAAATTGGAAACCTTGTATGAAAACTTAATTGTGGCCGAACCAAAATCACTATTCACATTTCCTTATTTTATTTTATTTTTGCCTTGATTTCCATAGCCAATTTGATCCCATTTGATGTTGTTTAATTTAATTTCTTGAATGCCTATTATATAATTGCAAATGTGGCTTGTTGATGGTTGAGTTGGCAAGTCAAATTTGTACCTAAACCTAACCTATTGAGTTGTCATTATATGCCCACCAAGTGTTTGATAAAATGCCTAGTTCATTTTGTCTTTGGCCTATTGTTTGCATTCCATATGCCTACCATTTGAATGCCATTGTCGCCAGCGATGTTGGCATGCCAATTGGCCTACCGTTTTCCTTTGTGGAGCCAACTTTTGTTCCATGTCTTTATTGATTCCCAAACCATATACCATTGATTGTATGCCACCTACTACAATGCCATTGATCTTATTGATAACTGATTGATTGATATTGAGCTAATATGGAGGATGCCATTGTTGCATAATGGTAGCCATTGATATGTTGTTTCTTTATATTGATCCTAATGTGGCTTGACAGAGCTACTGATCCGATAGGGTAGTGGGAAAATATTAACGGCGATATGCACATTGTATTATTGGTGCCCTAGCTAGGAGGGGTTATGGTCCTGGCCATAAGACCTGATCAGTCTTATGCTCATTCATATTGATATGCTACTGGAGATTATATGTTCATATATGATCCATACTGATTCTACTGGAGATTGTATGATTTCATATAGTCCATCCCTTTGTCTGTCTTTCCATATGATACCGAGCCTATACTTTGTTCTTTGGTTATACTGTAACCTATTATTGATTATGTAAACTGTTATCTGACCTATTGATACCATTGTTCTATTGTTACCTGTTGTTTATTGATGATGCATATAGATTCACTGAGTATCTTATATACTCACCTTTTCTTTGTTTACCCATTTCAGGAGAGGAGTAGATTGCAGAATCCTATCGTATGTCTTCCGAGGATTTTTGCTAGCAGTTTTGATGTATATATTCTGATTCTGTATTATTATTTTGATGTTCATAATCTAGCTGCTCCATGGGGTATGTATGGGTTAGCTAGGAAATGAACATGTAGATATATATGTGATGATATTATGAATTATATGATGATTATATGATATGATGTATTGATTATTACAGCCAATTACAGTAAATTATAGAATAACAAAATGGATGGTAACTAACTAAAATGAATTATATATTGTGGTTTATAGATTGTGCATGAGATATTGGGTTCTACAGGTGCCGTCGCCATTGGCATCTCCCATGCCCTAGGACCGTCACAATCAGGAAACAGGTTGTTACATATAATTACAATGATGATTATCAAAAATAACATAGAGTCTTCTTGTGGAGAATAAATCAAAAAGCTTTGTCTTCTAGATTAGCTCTCTCACTCGAGCTACACTATTACCTGAAATCCACAAAAAAGGAGTCAGCCTTCAACTCAGTAAGATATAAACATGCAATGCTTTAAGTTAAGCCAAAGAACTTGGATATCAGTCAAGAATATACATATACATATACTTGTACTTGGGCATGAAAGAATTATAAGAAAAAGAACCTATAAACTTGTACTTGAAAAAACATGAGTGCTTACAATAGAATAGCACTATCAAATTATATCATGTGATAGAACTAATATCATGAAAATGCATTGATAGCCTTGCTACCTTATCATGACACATATGCTTGGTTGAGCATATGTCTAGAGCTCATGTCCCCCTCTAGGTGGAACACTGATAAAAACCCCATTAGCTTGGTTCTCATTGTTTACATTGGACCAATGAATTTACTCTCATTAGGAAAAGTGTTCTATACTTATTCATGGGTTCGTAAAGCTTGGAATTCTCAAATAATATATTGGTCATAAGACCATCAAACATATAAACATATATATATATATATATATATATATAGTTCATTTATACAACTAATTTCATTATGAATTTGGTCCAAAGAGAAATAACCAAGTCATTTTTCTAACAAACAAGTGGCTACTTATAGAAGGCAAGAAATAATATATTAAATAG
>CANXYC010586121.1:0-10048 GCA_948193065.1 Aleurites moluccanus | reverse complement strand
GTTAATATATGTATTGATATTATTAAAGTTGATATTAATACTATTCATATGCTACAGCTTATATATATATATATATATATATATATATATATATATATCATAATGGTACAAATATATATATCATAATGCATCTACTGCATCTTTATGCTTACAAACTCACTGAGTATTTTTTATACTCATTCTTTTAGTGTTTGTTGTTTTCAGGTATTCGGTGAGGCTCGCATATCCTTGGCTCTCTTTTCTTCTGCCTTGGAGATTTAATACATGTATAACTCAAACTTTAAAGTAATGTAATAGAAAATAGATAGAATAGTTCCATGGTACTGTAAATAGATTTTGGGCATGTAGATAATTATAAGTTGCATATATTTATATAATGTTGATTATAATTGATGTTTGAGTTAATCAGATATGATTGAGATGTATGTTATATATATATATTGATAGTGATATTGGGATTGATTATGGAGATCCAGAGGGATCAGAAAGTTGGAGATGAGAGTGAGTGTTATAGAAGTTTTATTTGTTTGTTTTGATTTCTTAGGCATAGTCCAATTTTAGAGGAGATGCTGTCGATTTTTCTTTAGCATTTTTATAATTATATGGGTGATATTTGTTTGTAGCATGCTATATAGATAGTTTATGGGGTTTTATGCGGTACTGGTCGCTTATGCATCACCCGTACCCTAGGACCGTTACGACTTCTGAGATAGGTCGTGACACCAGGGGTCATCAGTCCTCTTAGTATCCCCTGTAGTCCATCGGGATCTAGACGGTCCCTCAGAAATAGAAACTTCCCTGACTAGGGACTCATTAAAGGCTACCTTAGCCTCTCTGCTATATCTGTCTCTGCCGTCAGACATCTTTGTAAAACTGTCTAAAAAAACAAAACACGTAATAAGTATATTACAGAAGCGCATAATACTTATACATACTTGATGAATATAACAAAAGATGATACATGAATTCCTATGCTCCATGGTTCCCTTAACTCTACCCATTTTGTACTTATTTACTATTCCTTTATAACCAAGTGCTCAATAAACACAAAGCTTTGATAATGGCAAACTAGTGCTCTGATACCACCTCTATCATGACCCGATCCGACGGGCCATGACGGTCCTAGGGTGCGGGAGATTCCGAGATGACCGGCACCCGTAGAACCCATCAATCACTACAATGCAATCACAATATCGCAGCAGAACAACATACACTAAACCCAACATCAATCACATAACAGTCTACAAACAATCACTCACATAATCACTATTCATTCTATCACTTTGTCATTCATTCTGAAACTCTCTGTAAATACCATAATCATATCATTAATAATCTCCAATATTCCCATACATACATATTCATACACTAACTATACCATGCAAAACCCATGGAGTAGCTAGGATATGAACATACAAAATAATACAGTGCTTATAATATTACACTGGCACAAGATCTGCAGAATCCACAGAGAGCCAAAAGAGTTGAGATATCAGCCTCCTACTCTGCACCTGAGAGGGTAAACAGTGAGAGGGTGAGTATATATGATACTCAGTGAATCTAATATGCATCGACAAATAACAGATAATGGAATATCAATAAGCAATAGGCAGATGAAATAAATGGATCAATATGCTCAGAGTCTCTGTAAATACAAAAGCAAGTACAGAATATGACCGTAAGTAAACAATCATATCAATAGAATCAATATCACATGAATGAGATGGAAATGACAGTTATAGAGCCATGAAAAGCATAGAGATGTGCCATACACAAATCAAGTATATATATAAATAAACATAAGACTGTACGGGTCTTATGACTAGGACATCCCTTCCTAGTACAGGGTATCAATCAATACAATGTGCATAAAGCCGACAGCATAAACTCACTACCCTATCGGAACGGCAACTCTCTCAAATCACCTCGGAGTCAATAGAAGCAATAAACACATCAACAAATACCATTTCAAATAATGGCATTGACAAGTATCAATAACTCATTAGTAATCAATTTAATAAGCATAAAGTCAATAAGACATCAATAATAATCGATTAAATGATGACCAAAGGTCTAGTGACCAATAATGAGAACAAACATAAATTGGTCATTTGCGGCCAAAAAGTTGACGCAATTGGCATACCATTGTCGCTGGCGACAGTGGCATTCGAATGGTTGGCCTACGGATTTTTCGGCATGGTTTTGGTGTAACATTGACATTGCCCAAATTATCAATAAACATATACATGGAAACAATTCCATAGGCAACAAAAACAACTCAATAATCTTCAACAAGCATATCAATTTGGCATGGAAAACAAGTCCAAAACCAAAGCACAAAATTAGGCATTTTGTCACAAATAGGGTTCGGCCAAAATAGCCATTTTGCATATGGATTCCAATTTTCATTATAACAATTTGGGCATGTAATTTGATGCATAAAAGACTCACCTAGCACTTCAAATCACCTAGTAAAATTGCCTTGCTACCCGATTCCTCAATTCCTCACAATAGGCAAAATCGATAATTTTCTCCAGCCGAATTTTCTACAACAATGTAAATATCAATTAGTCACCAATAAATATCCAATTGACTTATTCTATACTCAATTTACACATCCTAACTTATGAACAAATTCAATTCATACAACTTCACTTTAGGGTTTGAACATTGGGCAAAATTATTTAATACATCAATTGATGCAATTAAATTATTTACCCAATCCTACCAACATCTAATTAACCTAATTAAACCATAAAAATCAATAAATGAACAACTTACCCAAAATACCTCAAATGGACGAAATTCCCATTTCCTTTGTTCTTGAATTTTTTTGAATTTCTACTTAATTTGATGGATAATGGTTTGTATGGTGTTTGTTTTAAGTTTCCATTAATTTCTCTTCACAAAATCAAGGAAAAATAAATTGAAAATTGAAATGGAAGTCACTGATGGAAGAAAAGAAAAATGGAAAAAATTTTCTAAGTCTTGCTTATATAGTAAGACAAAAATGACAAATTTCACTTTTGGTCCTCCAACTTTCCTAAATTTACTTTTGATACATTTTCGCTCGGTTATTTATTCTAAAAATTTCATCGGGAATTAGAATTCAAAGTGAATGTTCAAACATCTTATTTTTATTAATATTAATTAATAAAAATAGTTTCAGAGCTGTTCTGAAACTCAGACTGTCAAAATTTAACTATACCCCCAAAGTTCCCTTTATGTACGGTTTTGCCATCGCTTACTTTATCAGTGTTCTTAAACATTTTTATCATCTTTATTTTTACTGTATTTACTCATGCATATACATAATCATTTACCCTCTTGCCAAAATCAGAAATTCATCCGTCGACCGTATCGCTATTTTTGTAGCAACGATATCGGTACCGACAATTTCTAAAAAAATTTCTCGTTTTCGCTCTAACTGAGTTTTCAAAATTATCTTTAGTCATTTTCATAATTTCAAACCATATACTGAGAACTTATTTCACAAAAACATGTTATGCATATATAGGGTATTATAGTTTGTTGTCTATTTGATGAAGGCAGAGGTTAAGGAATGGTATAAGAAGATTATTTCTAATTTACTCCGCAAAAATGAGGAATTGTCATGGGAACAATTTAAGGATTTGGTAATGAACGAGTTCCTTCCAGAGAGCAAAAGGGAATCCAAGTCCATTGAATTTGAGAGGCTAGTTAAAACTCCTGGCATGAATGTTTCAGAATATACACGAAAGTTCAATTAGTTGAGTAAGTTTTTCCCAGCTCTAATGCCTACAAAAGCAGCATAGATTCAAAGATTTCGTGGAGGATTGATAGTCTTTTTGTTCAAATTTCTAGCTACACTTGAGTTTGACTCCTACTCTGAGCTTGTGGATAAAGCTAGAGTAATTGAGAATAGGGAAATGGAGGTCAGATCTAAGAGAAAGGAGAAGAAGAAAGCCAAGTCAGACAGTTCATCTATGAAGGAAAGTAGGGTGAAGATTATAGGAGTAACTCATCAGTCATCTCTTCAGAGTGGGTACAGAGGACTTTCAGGGAGATCACAACAGATTCAGAATACCCCCAGACCAGCTCCTCAGATGAGTTATGGTACAGCCAGTTCTGTGCCGCCTAGGACTACTAACCCTTTATGTCCTGCGTGTGGTAAGCTCCATAAGGGACCTTGTTACTTTGGGTCAAGAGTATGCTATGAATGTGGACAACATGGACATTTACTTAAGAATTGTCCACAACCATCTTTTAGAGCTAAACCCTAGACTTCCCATACTACAGTTCAGATGATAGGGAGAGGAGTTTTGGCCATCAACTATACTTAGGCCGAGGTGTTTTGGGTAGGACTCTAGAGGCTAGCAGAGGATCAGGTCAGCATGTGGCACAGGCTTCAAGGTCTGCACCTATGGGCAGAGGCAAAGGAAGAGTTTTTGCTCTAACACAGTATGGGGCCTAGACATCCAACACGATTGTTATATATATTCTTGCAATTCAAGCTTTGAATGCTAGAGTGTTGTTTGATTTAGGTGCTGTACATTCTTTTATATTGTCTTGTTTTGCCAAAAAGTTTCATGTGCCATGTAAATTTTTTGAGAATGCATTGGTTGTTTCTACTCCTTTAGAGGAAGAGATTGAAGTCTAGAACTTTTATCCTTCATGTGTGGTTAGCATAAGTGGTAAGATTTTGAATGTGGACTTGATTGAATTTCCTGTGTTGGAATTTGATGTGATATTGGGCATGGATTGGTTGTCTAAGCATTATGCCACTATAGATTGTAATAGGAAGAAGATTGTTTTCAAGCCACCTTCGGGTGAGGAGTTTAAGTTCCAAGAAGAGAGAAGCAAAGTACGGTATAATGTAATATCCACCATTAAGGCGAGGAGATTGTTGAGGAAGGTTGCCAAAGGTATTTGGCTTATGTTTGAGATGCTCAGAAGTAAGTGAAAGACACTGGGAAGATTCTAGTTGTTAGTGAGTTTCCGGATGTATTTCCTGAAGAGTTACCAGGGTTGCCACTAGATACCAAGATAGAATTTGGTATTGAGTTGCTACTTGACACCAGTCTGATATCTATTCCTTTTTATTGTATGGCACCAATTGAGTTGATAGAATTGAAAGTCCAGTTGCAAGACATGTTTGATACGGTATTTATCAGACCTAGTAGTTTGTCATGAGGTGCACCAGTGCTCTTTGTGAAGAAGAGATATGGCTCTAAGAGGTTATGTATTGACTACAAACAGCTCAATAGGATTACCATCAGGAATAAGTATCCCTTACCAAGGATAGATGATTTGTTTAATCAATTGCTGGGTGTTAGTTATTTCTCCAAGATAGACTTGAGTTTAGGCTATCATCAGTTGAGGATTCAGAATGAGGAAGTACCGAAGATGGCTTTCCGAACCAGATATGGACACTATGAGTTTCTAGTGTTGCCATTTAGGTTGATTAATGCACTAGCTGCTTTCATGGACTTGATGAATAAGGTGTTTAGGCCATTTTTGGACAAGTTTGTCATTTTGTCTATCGATGATATTCTTATATATTCTAATACTAAGGAAGAGCATAAGGAACATCTATGGATTTTGTCATAGACCATGAGGGAGCATAAGTTGTTTGCTAAGTTCTCCAAGTGTGAATTTTGGCTCAATAATGTTTGTTTTCTAAGGCAATTGAGCAAAGAAGGGCTTAAGGTTGATCCGAAGAAAGTGGATATGATTCTTAATTGGCCTAAACCCATAAATGTTTCAGATGTTAGAAGTTTCTCGGATTTGGCAGGATATTATAAGAGGTTTGTGCAAGACTTTTCCAAGATTCCCACACCTTTGACTAAGCTACTCAAAAGCAAGCGAAATTCTAATGGACGGATGCATGTGAAGGGAGTTTCCACAAGCTAAAGACTTGTCTCACCATGACACTTGTTTTAGCTCTGCCATTATGTGAAGGAGGATATGCAATGTATTGTGATGCATTGAGAGTGGGACTTGGATGTGCACTTATGCAGCATGGTAGTGTAATAGCTTATGCTTCTAGGCAGTTGAGGAAGCATGAGGTTAATTATCCTATACATAATCTTGAGATGGCAATTGTCATATTTGCCTTGAAGATATGGAGACACTACATGTATGGAGAGAAGTGTGAGATCTTCACAGATCATAAGAGTTTAAAGTACATCTTTCAATAAAAGGATCTCAATCTCAGATAGAGGAGATGGATGGAGTTATTAAAAGACTATGATTGTAAGATTTTGTACCATTTAGGAAAGGTTAATGTGATAGTGAATGCTTTGAGTAGGAAATCTTTGAGGAGTTTAGCCCATATCCAAGTTAATAAAACGTCTCTGGTGAGAGAGATGCAGAGTTTGCAAGACATGGGGATTGGATTTGATATGTTAGAATCAGGTGTACTTTTTTCTCATTTTCAAGTCAAGCCAATACTTATTGATCAGATTAAAGAAGCATAAGATAAAGATTCTCAGTTGGTGAAGCTGAAGAATGATGCAAGAATAGAGAGAGCTCCAGGCTTTAGTATAGTTGGCGGCACACTCAGATTGAGCAATAGATTATGTGTTCCAGCAGTGGACGGATTGAAAGATGTGATTCTCAAGAAAGTCCATCATTCCAATTACAATGTGCATCCAGGTGTAATGAAGATGTACCATGACATCAAGAGTTCTTATTAATAGAGAGGAATGAAAAATGATGTTGCAGAGTATGTGTCTAAGTGTTTGACTTGTTAGAAAGTTAAGTTCGAGCATCAGAAGTCTTCAGAACTATTGTAATAGTTGTCATTGCTAGAATAGAAATGAGAGAGAATAACTATGAATTTTGTGGTAGGACTTCCAAGGAATTTGAAAGGACATGATTTCAATTTGGGTTATTTTGGATAGATTGACGAAGTCAGGTCACTTTTTGCCACTCAAGACAACCTACACTACTTCTTAGTATGCACATATATATGTTGATGAGATAATGAGATGTCATGGGATTCCAATTTAGATCATCTCAGATAGAGGTACTCAGTTCACTTTGAGATTTTGGCAAAAATTGCAATAGTGTTTGGGTACACAACTCGATTTCAACACAGTATTTCATCCTTAGACGAATGGAAATTAGAGAGGACCATCCAAACTCCAGAAGATATGCTGAGAATGAGCATTCTAGACTTTTGAGGGAATTGGGATACTCACTTGCCATTGATAGAGTTTGCCTATAACAATAGTTATCATTCGACGATTCAGATGTCCCCTTATGAGGCTTTGTATGACAGAAAGTATATATCTCTTTTGTGTTGGGATGAGGTTGGAGAGAAGCATATTGAAGGACCTGAGTTGATATGATATACGTCAAAAAAGATTTCGCTCATCAGGGAGAGATTGAAGACAACCTTCAGTTGCCAAAAGAGCTATGTAGATCCAAAAAGGAATGACCTTTAGTTTTCAGTTTGAGATCTAGTGTTTCTAAAGGTCTCATTTATGAAAGGAGTTTTATGGTTTGGAAAAAGAGGCAAGCTATCTCCACGATTTATTGGACCCTTCGAGATTTTGAGCAAGGTTGGAGAAGTCTCATACAGGTTAGCGTTGCCACTTAACATGGATAATATACATCTGATATTCCACGTGTCAATGCCTCAGAGGTATATCGCCGATTCTTCTCATGTGCTGCAAGTTCCAATAGTAGACCTCAAGATTTAACATATGAAGAGATTCCAATCGCTATTGTGGATTGAATGATAAAAAAACTACGAAATAAGGAAATATCAATGGTTAAGGTGCTATGGAAGAACTAAGTCATGGAAGATTGCACTTGGGAGAGTGAGCAGAACATGCAAAACAAGTACCCTCATTTATTTCAAGAGCAAGGTAATTCATAATATTCGAGGATGAATTTTCTTAAGGTGGGGAAAATGTAATACCTGATGCTTGGGTTGCATGGTTGGGATGTGTGCATTAGATTTACTTATGTTTTGTTTGAAGCATGTTAGATGATTTCATTGTGTATGTGTATGATAGATACTCTAAGAATGTATGTTGAGTATAAATGACTCTTAGAATGGATTTATGATGATACATGATGAGTTATGCTTGAGTTTGAAATGTTATATATGGTTTAGTTGAGTTGCTTGAGTTTTAGACAAGTTAGAATGGAGAAACATTAGAGATTCCCACTTAGCAGACTCTTTAAGGGCATGAAATATGTCTTCACGGCCGTGAGAAACCTTTCACCATTGTGAGAATATTTTCTGTATGATTTTCAAGTTTCCTCAGATTAGCCTTCATAGGCATGAAGCACCCATTCATTGCCATGAAAATATTTTTGGTCCCAAGCATGAATAGTGGCCTTCACGGCAGTGAAGCCTCTCTTCACGGGCATGAAGACTCGGGCCTATATATACCTGAACCTCATTTCTTCATTTTTTTGCTCTTCTATTTCGTCTTCCCTTATCTCTTTCTTCATAAATACACTTCTACAATCCACTTACTCATTAAATTCTCATCTTAAACATTTATTACATCTCAAATAACCCAAGATTTAAGAATTAAACCTCTAAAAACACCAAGATTCCATATTTATTAAGAATTTCTATTTCTAGGGTTTCAAGTTATTTACTCTAAACTCATTTCTAAGTTTATGTTAAGTTAACCCATGGCTAAAATAGATGAATATAAGTTGTTTATGAGTATTAAAAGATATTTATTATAGATTATATGAAAGATTCATAGATTCAGAGTTTTTGGGAGAATAGTAGTTATTCATCCCAATCTTCTATATTCTTCTCAAAGTTGATTAAAATGATGTTAGAAATCATGTTTAGACTCTTAAAAATGTTTGAAATCATAAGGATTTATCTTGTATGAGTATGTTTAAGCAAAAACCTAATTTAAGATATTTGGGGATTTTGATTTAGGAGAGGAGAATTCAAGAGAATAGGAAGGATTACATCTGACTTAAGTGTTTGAGTGGATTAGCAAGGATAATTGCTTTGAGGTAAGTATGAACAATGTATATGCATGTTGCTCCTTATGAGATATATTATTAAATATCTATATATGTTCTCCATGATATGAAATACATGTTTAATAGCCTATTCAATAAATTCTTTCTTGTCTTCTATAAGTAGCCACTTGTATGTTGGAAAATGACTTGGTTATTTCTCTTTGAGCCAAGTTCATAATAAAACTTAGTTGTGTAAATGAACGAATATATATATATATATATGTTCATATGTTTGATGGTCTTGTGACCAATATGTTCTTTGAGAATTCCAAGCTTTACGAACCCATGAATATGTATAGAGCATTCTTCTTAATGAGAGTAAATTCATTAGTCTAATATGCACAATGGGAACACAATTGATAAGGTTTTTATCAGTGTTCCACCTAGAGGGGGGCCATGTACTCTAGGCATATTCTTGGCCAAGCATATGTGTCACTATAAGGTAGCTAGGCTATCAATTTGTTCTCATGATTTCAGTTCTATCACGTGATATGATTTGATAGTGTTATTTTGTTGTAAGCATTCATGTTCTTTCAAGTATAAGTTTATAAATTCTTTTCTTATAACTCTTTCATGCCTAAGTATAAGTATATGTATATTCTTGATTGATATCCAAGTTTTTTGGCTTAACTTAAACCATTGCATATTTATATCTTATTGAGTTGAAGGCTCAATCATCTTCTGTAGATTTTAGGTGAAAATGTAGCTCGAGAAAAAACTAATTTAGAAGATAGAGCTTTTTAAATTCTTCTATACAAGAAGACTTTTGGATGTAATTTTGTTAAACATTATATTTTTATTTTGTCTTTATGTCTAATAAGAAGTATATACTTAGAAGCTCTATAATTAAACATTGAGGATGTATTCTTTTGTTGCCTAGATGACATGTTTTGTAGAGTTTTCCTTATTCCATATTGATGTTAGATGTGTCTTTTGATCGGTTGGGAACAAGAGGAAATATTAAGATATGAAGATATGATTATGACTATACAATTTATAAGAATGACTATGCATGATGATATATATATATATATATATATATATATATATATATATA
>CANXYC010585912.1:0-12661 GCA_948193065.1 Aleurites moluccanus | reverse complement strand
TTGGAGGCAGAGAAGAATAATTTCTGCCATTGACACTCATTTGAGGTAAGTGATGATTTGTTAGATTTTATTGATTTAATAGATATTATTGAGGTTAGAATAAATGGGTTTAGTGTTATTTTACATAGATTAACACTAATTAATTGAAATCCCTAAACTGTAGGATTTATATGGAATTTTGAAATATGATATGATAGATTAGTGATGGGATTCGTAAATTGATGATGAAGTTTACTAATTGGATATAAGTAGACAGTAAATTGATGACCAATTTGATGTGAATTTGTAGATTGTAGAAACTGAATTCTCCTAGTAGAAAAATTGGGGATTTTGAAGGAAATTGGTGAATTTGACTAAGTTATTGGCTAAAGGAAATTGGAGGTGAGTTCTACATGCATCATTTATCCTATTGAAATTGCTTAATTGATTGTTGGACACCATTTGGGAAAAAACTCAAATGGCCAAACCCCACATTGTGTAATTCCTTTATATTCTTTACCAAATAAATTCTTATATTGTTACATAGCTTGGCTTCATTGATATTTCCTATTTGATTACCGAACTTTATTTCTTTGTCATATGAATTACCCTTATTATCAAACCTTTGAATTGTATTGGATATTGTACATGGCATTGCCATTATTGATATTGGATATTGATATGATTGATATCGAATTGACTGATTGATTGATTGAATCCGGATGCCATTGTTGTTAATGGTATCCCTTGTTATTGACCTTGATATGGTTATGGCAGAACTTCCGATTTAACAGGGGAGTGGGGAAATACTGTCAACCTTGTGCACATTGTATATTTGTACCCAAGCTGGGAAGGGTTATGGTCCCAGTCATAAGGCCTGATCAGCCTTATGCTTACTTGCCCTATTATGGATGATCTAGGACCTACATGGTCCAATGCATTTGATTGTTTGGAGATTGTATGATTTCTTTTCATGCAGTCCATCCCTGTATCTGTCATCCCATATATGATACCAAACTTATATATTGAATTATTGGCCATATTGTACCTCAACATTGATTCGGTACCCGATTATCCTATTGATTGATACCTTTGCTATATAATGCCTATTATTTATTGCGATGCATGTGAATTCACTGAGTATCATCTATACTCACCCCATTTTCGTTGTTTCCCCTTTCAGGAGAGGATTAGAGCAGCATAATCAAGACTTCTACTTCTCTGGAAATTCTGCCACTGATTTCAGATGTATTAACAGTTCCTTTATTTGAACAATATATATATATATATATTGGTGTTCATAATCTAGCTGCTCCATGGGTATGTACAGGTTAGCTAGGAAATGAACATGTAACTGATATTAGTTATGTTAAATGGATGATATATAATTAAATGGCATATTTTGTGGATTCATATATATGTAATATTATAAGAATGTATGGCAGAAGGATAGAGTGATTGGAAATATTGAATGCGACTTATATGCACTATATTGAATTGATAGGATTAATTTGTTTGATGTGGGGTTCTACGGGTGCAGGTTGCCATTGGCATCTCCCGTGCCCTAGGACCGTCACGGCTTAGAAAATCGGGTCGTGACATTCACCCCCTTCAGTGGTTATTATTTTCAGGTCTGTAGTGAGGCACGCATTCCATTAGCATTCCCTACTCCTGCCTTAGAATAGTACTAGCTGATCATGTAAAACTTAAGTTCCAAAAGTATATGTAAATAATTGTACAGTATAAAGGTCCCATGGTACTGTAAATTAAAGAGTAGCATACATATATGTTTGTGCTTGCATCTTTATAGTTTCATATAAGAATTATAATATGGATGTATATGATAAGATATATATGGAAATTGCTTGATATGCAAATGTGTTTATATTGAGTTGATATTGGATATCTAGAGGGATCATTGAATTGAGAATAGAGGTTAAAGTATATAGTAGAAGTGTTTATTTGCATGTTTTTCAGCTGGGCATACTCCTTATACAAAGGAGATATTGCCCAAATTTTTATAAAATTGTCAAGCTATAATGAGCTTGTTATTGTATTGCATGCCATATAGTATAGTCATTTGGGTTCTTCGCGATACTAGTAGTTTAGGCATCACCCGTACCCTAGGACAGTCGCGGCTCCTAAGTTGGATCATGACATCTCATCACCGCATCTGTCTCAATATCTCCAGTCTCCATGTCTGCTTCTAACTCTATAATCAAGGCTACTTGTCTGATCTTCTCAATAGGCCAAACTTCCCTAATGAACCAAGAATCATAATCCTCCAGTTTGTATGATAAGCCAACAAGGCGTACAGAGCGCATTGTTTGCCTCCAGCCATTCATTATGGCCTGGGAAATAGGACCGGTAATCACAGATGAAGGGTAGACAACTCCATTTACTGGGGTGCCTTGAGGCTGATCCATATGCCTCAAGACTCTGGTACACTGATAAAATGAGGTCATGGAAATACCTAGCAGGTAAACCATTTTGTGCCCATAGCTCATCGTGATAAATGAGTCAATCCTATACTAAGAGCAGTACCAAAATAGATCTCCAGAATCCAACTCTAAAACCTAGGAAGTCCACTCTTTTTTGAACCAAAGTGGATCAGAGCCCTCCTCATGCAGTATTGTGTAGCTAAATAGGGGCATCCTATCTGGAGGAGCCACCACCTATAGGTGATCCTTGAGACAAACCTAGAAGAGAAATAAAAGAGTTAAAAAGAAATAAGGAATATGAGGAGGAAGTACAAAACATCTCTACCTATAAAATGACTGGGCTAACAGACAAAGGCCCTTCAGCTCTGTAGCTTCCATCCAAGCTTTAAGGTCTCTGCCAAAATCAGACTGGCAATAGTGCACCCTTGCTCCATATGAGCAACCAATTCCACTACTGGAACATCTCCCCAGCTAGGTAAGCTGAAGAATAAGTATCCAGCAGTCAGACACAGAACTAAGGTTGTCATCCTATGTTTTTGTCTCACCATATCCCCTGTATCTTCTGGGTAATGAAACTCAGCTGTGACTGTAGTTAGAATGATTTGGTCTCCCATGATCATAGAGCTAGCAAGCTTTTGTCCCAATCCAAGGAGCCTCTTGAAAGAGCGAAAGTATCCAACCCAATATTTGGAGACAGCTAGAGTAGCATTCGGGTTACTTCCAAGGATAACATTGAATTCCTCGAAAGTGGGGCACATTTCCTCCATGCTTGCCCCAAATCAAAACATACGATCAACAGGATCCCAAAACCTCAGACAGGCCTTCAGAAAATCCCAATCCGCTTTCACACCCCTCAAAGTCATAACAGAATTGATCCCATACTTGCCCAAATTAATCTTTTCTAGGTTTTTGGTCCACAAAAACATATGATGACTGTAGTAGGGTTCCATGGGAAGTTTGAGTGAAAAAGAGAGGCAAAATGACTTTTAAGAGGGAATAGGACCTTATTTATAGAAAAAAATCAGCCCATTTTGGCTTGGACGCATAGGCCAGGGCGACGCCGCCATAGCCTTTAGCGGTACCACCCCTTTGTGGTGGTGGCAAAGCTAAGCTCCAAAATAGTGCTATGGCGGCACTACCATAGCACCAGGGCGGCACTGCTCCTTCGTCCCGGCAGCAGCACCTTTTTCCTGTAAAATCTTTTAAGAAATTTTCAAATTTTCAAGGTTTTCCGGGACATTTTAGGACATTTCTGGAATCCCTTGGCATTTTTAGGCATTTTAATGCATTTAGGCTTAAAATAGCATTACACAACATTTTTTAGTCTGCATCTATAACATGGGTAATTAGCTAAAATATCATAAATACATGCATACATAAAGCATACATCATTCGTACATCATTGTTCATAAATAAACATAAACAGAATAGTGCAAGAAAAAAAAAGATGCTCAAGAAGACCACTAGTCTCTCCGATGGCACCGACGGGGGTCCTCAGATTGATGAGGTGGGTTAGCCTGAATATCAAGTCGAGTCAACATACCTAACAAAGCTAGCTCCATTCTATGTCCCATACGATAGGTGTGACGAATCCATTCTATGTTAACCTATAAAAAGAAAAGCCAAAAGCTTAAGGATCATTTCCGAAAGCAAGGCCAGGAGGTATTGCAAGCTTAAGGATCTTTTTCAAAAGCAAAACTAAGAAAAAGAGCATGAACATACCTCAATGTTATTAGGTAGCTCTGGTGCAAGAGGATGGACCACATCTGGAAGAGGGTATGATCGCATATTGCCGTGAGCGCTAGTGTAAAAGATGTTTTCAGATATCCAGAAGTTAGGGCCTAAAGTGACCCAATCAAGATCATTCCACATCCTAGGTGTAATGCTGGAGATAGTTGAAGGAGGATCTCTTGATGCCCCCACACTTTGAGTTTGACTTTGACAAACAACAGAAGGTCTTACAGAGCTAGACGAACCCTTTAATCATCGACATGGATCACCAATAGGTCCCATCAGCTGAGTGCGACAGAATAATGCATAATTATCTAGATGAGTCACATACAAATGTATGGAAAGACCAGTGTAAGCCTCATTAGGGGCATAGATGTCCATATTCCACCTCATATCAACTAGTGGGTGTGCCGGAACTACCCATCTGCCAATAGTCTAAACCCAGACTCTCTCTCCCAGGTAGTACAACTTATTGTATGGAGAGTGAAGTAATAGTCGAGAGCAAGCCAGTGTGGCACTTGGATCAAGTTTTACTAGCATCAGCTGCATCCTATCCATGTAAGGTTTTGTCACAACCTGCAAGAGAGTTATGGTGAGCATAAACCAGAAAATGTGAATAAGGTAAAGTCAAAAGATACCTGAAAGGTGTCGAGGCTGCTAAAAGTTGCTCGGATAGTCCTGAACTCGCGCATACCAGGGTCAGTCCAATATTCCCTGTTCCACCGGATACCATCTGGGAAGACATCTGGCCTAGGGTTGTTAAGAGTGGGAGCCAACATTGGAAAATACTTATAAGCCCAAACTTGTTGCAAGCATTGAAGACAGAGAAAGTCAGGAAGACTTAGCAGAAGTTTAGAAAAAGTGTAGAGAGTACATCTTAGTTCAAGATTCACAAAGGGTGTAGAGGGTGCCTTTTCGGTTTAACAAAGGATGCAGAGAGCATACCTCCCAAATGAAATGAGTCCCTCCATAAGAGTTGAAAGCTCCCCGAGACAAGTCGCACATCTCCCAGTACATGCTGCTCAGAATAGCACCAACCCAGTCATATTCACCCAGCTGAGTCACATCTATCAAACTCGACAAAATGTTTAGATTAACAGTATCCTGACGGATGTGTCCAAATATACATTCCGCCAGAATCAATATCATCAGCCTAGCTATAATTTCAATATCATATAGCATATCAGTGAATGGCTCAATATCCCTCAGCTGAGCCTAAAGCCAAGTGCAAAGTATCGATATGCAATCCTGGGGTGGATCCTGACCTATGAGCTGAATCATATATTCAAGAGTGAAGGAAACCCTCTAATCAGCACAAAGATCTAGATGATGGGTCCCGAAGTGCATTCCGGTCAGCATTGACAGATCAAACATAGTAACAGTCAGCTTTCCGCATGAAAAATGGAAAGTGTTGGTTGTATCCCACCACCGCTCAGCCAGAGCCTTGATCAAGGCTACATTGCTCTCAGGGTTTGTTTTAACTCTTAAGAAAGACACAGAACCAGTAGGCTCCAACAAGGACTTTACTGGAGATTCGACTGATAGAGCATCAACCAGATAAGCCAAGTTTGATCTGGCGCCCCTATTCCGAAGTGCAGTGCTCTTTCAAGTAAAAGAATTTACTCGGTAAAAAAAATAAAAATAAAATTATTATTATTATTATTATTATTATGTTTTGGGAAGATACCTCAATTCTGCCGTCCCATGAGACATGTTGTTCCGGTTCTTGGAGCAGATTTTCTGGATCAAAATTGTCCCCCGGTGCCTCATAGCCATAATGCCTCCTACTATAGTAGCACTTCCAGAGTGTGAAGCCATGAAGAAAGAAAATCTAGCGACAGAAATAGTAAAATTTTTAGAGAGAAAATCTAGAGAGAGAGAGTAAAATTTCTAGAGAGAAAAATGAAAGTGTAAGTGAAGGGAATGAGAAAGCCTCACCCCTATTTATAGATTTCGAGAATCTTAAAAATGACCATCATGTCCCCTGTTGTAGGTAAAAACAAGGTAACTTGCATTTTCGAAGCAGTTTAAATCAGAATCAAGTGCTGACAGTTCCGCTGCGTTCGCATGATTTTTCTCTATCCATCGACCTATCATTTGCCCAAATTAGACCTGGGATGTTTATGTAATTCAGAAAATGACAGAAATAGAAAAATGTCAAAAAAATTGAAAGTTGTCCGAAGCATGGAAGATTGCACTCATATACCTCCAGACCTCGCAAGATGCGATCAGAATGCATTTCTTCTATTCCAAGAAAACAGAAACAACCTGGTTCACCTACATCACGTCTATCATCCAGAATGAACAATCGTGATTGGGGGAAGCTGTGAACACTAGTTTTTCACACCCCTCGGACTCATGCCAAGCCAACAATCATTCACCGGAACCAAACCCATGCTCGGACGAACTCAGAAACTTATCGAACCGAAGTCAGACCAGGCTTCCATCCTGAATGCAGGGCGGTGCCGCCCTCCCTAGGAGGTGGTGCCGCCACCCCCCTAGGGCTATACTGCCAGCCCTTTGGGCGATACCGATGTGGCACAAATCAGCTGCCACCCTCTTTCTCAGCCCGTGCAGCCAAAAGGCATGGTGACGCCGGCGCCTCTTATGGTGGAACCGCCCTTTGCCTATAAAAAGAGCCCTCCCCTTCATTATTTCATACACCGAAATCCCTTGAAGTTGATTTTCCTTCTCGAATTTCCTCTATTTCTCTCTCATATACCGATTTCTTCTTATTTCTTTAACTCTCTTTGAGTTTAAAAGAATAACCAAATCGGGGCGAGTGGAGCCCAATTTTCTTTAGTTCTCTTTGAATTAAAGAAAGACCAAATTCGAGGTGTATGGAACCTCAAAATAATTTCTAACAAAATCACTCTGTTGATTTAAAATTAGTAGGCAAAAAGACAATCCGACCGTCTTCCTAGGCTTCAACCAATCCAAAGTGGAGCTTCGATCCGGAAAGACAATCCGACCGCCGCCTTCCCAAAAAGCAAAGGAGCAGGTATCATCTCCTAAACTTTCCCTATTTTCTGATAGAGCATCAAAATAGGCAAATCACCTTTATTTTGGTAGAGAATCAAAATAAAGAGCCCAAAACATGATAAGTTGGGCATAAAATTAACCCTCCTTCGCAATAAGGAAGAACTGCGTGGGTTTTGATTCCCATTCAATGGGATACGCAGGCAAGCTACGTAAGGGCTTCAAATCCAAAAAAGTCAAAGCGATCTCTTTTCTATTAATTAAATGTTTCATTGAATGTATTATTCGAGGAATGCATGATCGACCTAGAACCCATAAGGGCAAGAGTCGATATCCCATATTTTGAGATTCCTAAATTGTAATAATTTAATTTATCGCTCTCTAAACTGCTTTACTTGCTTTATTTTATCGTTTTCATCCATTCATTAACCTGCTCATGCATCTATATATATCTCATCCTTTAAACTGCTCATGAAAACTCTTTAAATCAAGGTTAAAATTAGAAGCCAAGTCCAACCGAAAACCTAGTCCTCGAATCCTTTTTTGTTTCAAAGACTAGTGCACTTATTTTCCTTTGGGATATAATTGGAGTCAAATTGGGTTTTTACCTTAAATTTTTCCAACAAAAATAACTTAAGGTGGCGACTTCAAAATAATCAAAAATAATTTTCAAAAAAGGGTGCTAATGTCACCTGTCGATCCGTGAGAAATAGTTCCTAAAAAATGAGAGCATCCTCGATCTCCCTGGATCCTCGAGACGAGGGCAGTGCTCGGGCGAGGCCTCACAGATTGTAGCTCCTTTGACTAGATTGATGCAGAAATAGAAGCGTTATGTATGGATTGATGAGTGTGATCGTAGCTTTCAGACTTTGAAGTATTGCCTCACCAGTGCTCCAGTGTTGGCATTACCAGTAGAGGGAGAGAAATTCACTGTGTATTGTGATGCTTCTCGGATTGGTTTGGGGTGTGTGCTGATGCAGAATGGTAAGGTAATTGCTTATGCTTCTCATCAGTTAAAGAAGTATGAAGCAAATTATCTGACTTATGATTTGGAGATGGTAGCTGTGGTATTTGCATTGAAGATTTGGAGACACTACTTGTATGGATCGAAATGTGAGATATATACTGATCATAAGAGTTTACAGTATATATTTCAGTAAAAGGATCTGAATCTTTGGCAGCGCAGATGGGTGGAGCTACTTAAGGATTATGACTGTGAAATCCTTTATCACTCGGGTAAGGCCAATGTAGTGGTTGATGCATTGAGTAGGAAATCCATGGGCAGTTTTGCTCAAATTATGATTGGCAGGAGACCTTGATCCGAGAGATGAGAGAGTTGGCAGATTTGGGAGTGGAGTTGGATTTGGGATCCTAGGATTGGAAATAGGCTCTAATAGCCTAATTTCGGGTGAGGTGACTATTACTTGATGATATTAAAGTGGCTCATGATGGGGATCCTTATCTACTGAAGCTCAAGGGAGAGGTTCAAAATGGAAAGATGACAGAGTTTACAATAGAGGATGGGGTACTGAAGTATGGGAAGCGTATATATGTACCGAATTTTGATGGGCTATGGCATCGAATTATAAGAGAGGCTCACTACTCAGCATATAGTGTACATCCAGGGATTAACAAGATGTACCATGATATAAGAGATGCGTATTGGTGGTTTGGGATGAAGAGAGATGTGGCTCAGTTTGTGTCTAAATGCTTAGCCTGTCAGCAAGTTAAGTTTGAGCATCAGAAACTGTTAGGGTTGCTGCAGGAGATTGAGTTGCCAAAGTGGAAATAAGAGCAGGTTACTATGGATTTTATAACCGAAGACTACCAGGGGTTATGACTCCATATGGGTGATTATAGACCAGTTGATGAAATCTGCTCATTTTATGGAGGTTAAGACCAGCTACATGGCAGCTCAGTACGCACAGTTATATTTGGATAAGATTGTGCGACTTCATGGAGTTCCTTTGATGATCATTTTAGATAGAGGTATACATTTCACTTCCAGGTTTTGGTAGAAGTTTTAGGAGGCCATGGGTACCCAGTTATGGTTCAGTACTACTTTCCATCCGCAGACTGATGGGCAGTCAGAGAGGATAATCTAGACTTTGGAGGATATGCTTAGATTGTGTGTTCTGGATTTCAAAGGTAACTGGGATTATTATCTGCCATGGATTGAGTTCTCCTATAACAATAGCTACCACTCGTCTATTGGTATGACTCCATTTGAAGTACTATATGGTAGAAAATGTAAATCTCCAGTGTGTTGGGTGGAGCCAGGAGAGAAGCAGCTTGAGGGGCCAAAGTTGATCAGGGAGACTATGGAAAAGTTGCCTATGATCAGAAATCGAATGAGGACTGCCTTCAGTAGGCAGAAGAGTTATGCTGATTCGAAAAGGAAGGATGTACATTTTGCAGTGGGTGATCATGTCTTTCTTAAGGTTTCACCGATGAGGGGTATTATGAGATTTGGGAAGAGGGGAAAGTTATCACCAAGATTTATAGGCCCATTTGAGATTCTTGAGAAGATAGGTAATGTGGCCTATAGATTGGCTCTTTCACATAGCATAAGCCACGTACATCTGGTTTTTCATATCTTGATGCTGCGAAAATATGTATCTGATCCATCTCACATTTTGGAGGTTCAGAATGTGGATCTCAGTGAGGACTTGTCGTATGAGAAGCTTCCAGTGGAGTTAGTTGATCGATACGTTAGACAGTTGCGTAATAAGGAGATCTCAATGGTAAAAGTGCTCTGGAGGAACTGGTCCATGGAGGAGTGCACTTTGGAGAGTGAGCGGGAGTTGAGGAGCAGATATCCATTACTGTTCCAGCAGTAAGGTATGTATTTATTTAAATTCGAGGACGAATTTATTTGTTGGGGGTAGAATATAATCCCCTAGAAAGTTATAACTCACATGCATGATTTAGTTCTCAATATATGGTTCAAAAGTCTTAAAATGATGGGAAATAATTTTAGAGACACAGTTAGAAAGTGAACTAGTTACTTTTCTAGAAAGCGGCGGTGTCGGGAACACTGCCGAGAAACTAGCAGTTCGGTCAACAGAAGAATTTTTGAATTGGACCAGGGGTAAAAGATCACCATAATGCATGTGTAATTTTGGTAAAAAGAAAGAAGTGAAAATCATTTAGGAACATTGAAAAAGTAACCAATGACAAAATTATAAATAAAAGGAACTTTAAGGTAAATGGTGAAAATTGGTCCGTCGGAGTTACAGAATGACTCTAAAACTAATTTTATAAATAAGTATAAATTAAAATAAGCTTATTGACTCCCCATATTGGAATCCAAATCCTGACGGAATTGACAAAATAAATTACAAAAGAATTTGGGGTCAAAGTGTAGCTTATGGAAGTTTGGGAATTAAGTTGTAATTTGCCAATGGATTTTTGCATTTATCTAACACTTAGAACAAATTGCTTATCTTCTTCTTTATACTTCATGTTGGCCTAACCTTCCCTCCATCATTTTCCACCCATTTCTTCTTCATTTTTCACCAAATTTCTTAAGTAAAATCATAGAAAAATTAAGTCCTAACCTAGTTCTATCCATCTCCATCATTAATTTGTAAGAAAGAGCAAAGGAAACCAAGGACAAATTGAAGGGTGGTTTCGGGTTCATCACTCCATCAAGGTAAGGATGTGATTTTCTTAGTTTAATGGTTCATTTAGATGATTTAGGAGTTGAATTTGATGGGTATGGTGTTAGATTGCATCAATTGATGAAAATTGATGAAATGCCTAATTTTCCCTAACCTAGTGAAGTTGTATGAATGAGCTTAGTGATTTAGTGTTAGTTGATGTTAATTGATGTTAGAATATAGCAATTGATGGTTAATAGACAACTAATTAGTGATTAATTTGATGTGCAACACAAGATTTGGCAAGGTTGTCCTATTTGACTCCATTGATAAATTGTGGTGGAATTGAATTTTTCAAAGCCATTTGGAAGCTTAGGTAAGTCTTATATGCATCTTTTAACATGCCTAATGTGTTAGAATTGAAATTGGAAACCTACCTTGAAGTGTCACTTTGGCCGAATTGACATCACTATTCATATGCCTTGATTTTTGCTTTATTTTGTCTTGAATTCCATAGCCATTTTGATCCAATTTGATGTTGTTTAATTTTTTTTCTTTGATACCTATTGTGTTGTTGCAAATGTGGTTTGTTGTTGATTCAAATGGGCAAGTCAAATTTGCACCATAACCTAACCAATTGGCTTGCCATTGTATGCCCACCAAGTGTTTGTGAAAATGCCTAGTTGTTTTGCCTTTGGCCTATTGCTTTATATTCCACAGGCCTACCATTTGAATGTCATTGTCACCAGCAACGTTGGCATGCCAATTGGCCTACCGTTTTCCTTTGCTGAGCTAACTTTTGTACCATGTCTTTGTTGATTACCAAACCAATTGTCATTGATCATATATCATCTATAGCAATGCCATTGATCTCATTGATAATTGATTGATTGATATTGAGCTATTGATATGGAGGATACCATTATTGCATAGTGGCGTCCATTGAAATGTTGCTTTCTTATATTGATCTTAATGTGGCTTGATAGAGCTACCGCTCTGACAGGGTAGTGGGAAAATACTATCGGCGATGTGCACATTATATTATTGGTGCCCTAGCTAGGAGGGGTTATGGTCCTAGCCATAAGACCTAATCAGTCTTATACTCATTGATACTGATATGCTACTGGAGACTGTATGTTCACATATAGTCCATACTAATTCTACTGGAGATTGTATGATTTCATGCAGTCCATCCCTTTATCTGTCTTTCCATATGACACCGAGCCTGTGCTATGTTCTTTGACTATTCTATAACCTGATACTGATTTTGTATATTGTTATCTTAACCTATTGGCACCATTTTTCCATTGTTACCTATTGATTATTTGATGATGCATATAGATTCACTAAGTATCTTATATACTCACCTTTTCTTTCTTTATCCATTTCAGGAGAGGAGTAGATTGCAGAATCCTATCGTCTTTCATCCGAGGATTTCTGCTAGCTATTTCTGATGTATATATTCTAATTTTGTATTATTTTGATGTTCATAATCTAGCTGCTCCATGGGATATGTATAAGTTAGCTAGGAAATGAACATGTATATATGTATGTGATGATATTATGAGTTATATGATGATTATATAATATGATATATTGACTGTTACAGCCAATCGCACTAAATTACAGAATGAATTGCAGAATATCAAAATGGATGGTAACTAAGTAAAATGAATAATATATTGCAGTTTATAGATTATGCATGTGATACTGGATTCTACGGGTGCCAGTCACCATTGGCATCTCTCGCATCCTAGGACTGTTGCGATATGAAAACGGGTCATGACAATTGTAACACCTTAGCCGAAACCCTAATAGGGACCTTTAGGGAAATAATTTTTCCTTTCTTATTGATGTGTTATAATATGTGTGAATGCATGGAATATATATATATGCATGTTATATGATCTAATTTTTAGGTCTAGAGTT